>LKTO01000377.1:0-51571 GCA_001399465.1 Hymenoscyphus scutula | reverse complement strand
ATTTACTATATCTTTAATACTAGTTAGATAGAGTATAAATCCTCTTAAATCTAGATTAAGTATATATTAAATAATTATATTCTTCTCTAAGTTATTTAATTTATAATAATTAGCTTTAATTTTAGAGCGATAGATTTAGCTAGCTATTCTATATCGAAGTATTACTTTAGAGATCTTATAGATCTTTACTATAGAGTATTTACTTAGCTTTTTAGACGTTTAAATAGCCTTAATAGCTAGAATGATTTACGCTTCTTAGATTTAAATTTCTATAATAAATAGTTAAAAAAACGCGTCTTAAAGTTTATAAGAAGTAGAGTAGAGAAAAGTGTGTCGCTTAGTAATATATATCGCTCGATAGTAAACTATATTAGTTTTTATACTAATTTTAATAATATATATATTCTTAGAGACTTAAAAGAGAGAAAAGAAGACTTAGTCTCTTTAGACTAGTATCGATAGTTTTAAGCCTTCTAATTAGCTAAGAGTATACTATCTTTCTTAATAAGAACACGTGACTTTAACTCTAGGTAGCCGACTATTATCTCTATTAGTAGACGAGAACGAATTTTTAGCGTTTCTATACTAAGAATATAAAGCTATTTGTAAATCTCTACCTAGCGACGAATATAAAGTTTATTACACTTCTCTATATATCTCTAGATTCGATAATCCTCTTTTTAATAATAGATACTAATATAGCCTAGGAAGTAGAAGGTTAAATTCTATATTAGACTAAATATATCCTCTTTTTTATAGCTATCTAGAGAGTTAGTTTAGTAAAACTATTATAGTTTCCTTAGTTACATTCTTCGATTTATAACTATAGTTCTACTTAAGGAGTATGAACTATAGCTAGTTTTATATTTTAAGAACGAGCTTAAAACTACGATAGTTGACCTTTTCTCTATACTGCTCCTGGAGAGGTTTATAGCAATTTAGGATATAAAAAAGGATTCTAGGCAAAACAAGATATTTTGTGTTTTAAGAGATGAAAGTTTTTAGAGAGGAAACTCCGCACTTAAAAATGACAATGATTATCCGTGACGTATAAAAAGAAAGGAATCAACCGATCTCATTATCTTACTCTACGTCCATTCTTCTTCCTTTCTTAAAAACACCTTTTCGACTATAACCTTTTTGTTTTCGACAAAATAAATTAAAATGACAGTAACACCTGTAACTTTACCTCAATCGACATCAATACGTAAAAGAACTTCTCACTTTCAAAAGTCACTAATTTTCAAGCAGAATATAAGCACAAGATTTTCTAACTAAACAGCTAATGTAAAGCTAAATAATAAAGTAAGCAGACACTTACAGCGTGTAATCATTTAAAAATTAATTGCCTTGTTAGATAATACCTCAATTACTAAGCTAAGAATTAACTATCAATATTCACTCTCATCCGTATCTTCGCCTCGCATCTCTCCATCATCCTAACCATGAAAACTACCACCCCAAATACCCCTGAGAAAAGAGGGCAGACGTAACTCGCTTTTAAGTTGTATGTATGCGTTTTCTCCTCGTTTAGACTTGTAACGAATCTCTAATCCAACTACTTCTAACGCTCTCTTAAGAGAAACTACGAAAGCCAAAGTATTCTATTCTCAGAAATCTTTTAACTACTTCTCTTAATGGAATCATAAAATTCGACAACAGCTTTAAAATCGACGATAAGTCTAAAAGCTTGAACGAGGTGGCGTTTAAGCTTATTAAGTATAGCGTTAATATGATGGATTAAAAATTTAAGGGTGAGTTTTTTACCTAGGAACGAAGGGCCTTCTAAGAACTAAGACGGAACCGATAGATCATTCACGCCATTGAAGTTGCTTTGGCAAGGTCGACGATCTTCTTTCTATCAGTCTTGAAGGTAATTATGTCTTTATAGCAAAAAGGCAGCTCCCGACGAATTATAGATCAAGGAAAGATCGAGTTTATTAGTGAATACAATGAAACTTTCCCATCTCAAGAAAATCCGTTGATTTGATTTTTTGGGGGCTAAATGATGGATTTGATGTAAACACTTTCGCTCATTCGATTTAGCATTTATATTAGTTAAATAATACGCTATGCGTTTTGTAGGATTATTTAACTTCCGCTGCCTACTTGAAGTACAATACACCCACCCAAACCACCACCACAAATATGGCTCACCGCCTCCCCTAAGTCGCCCTAGCCTCCCCATAGAATAGCCACGGGAAACCCAACTATACAACATTACATCTCCTCTCTATTCCTGCCTTTCAATCTCTTTTCACACAGCAATCTGTTTCCCTTAACTTGAGAAACTCTGCTACCTATATCATAAAAGTGACAGGATGAGTGGTAAATTATGCAGCACAGGAGTCTTCTCAGGACGAATGAATATTAATCTTTAATTAGAAGTTCAAAACAACCTTTATTATATACGCTAGACAACAATTCACAATTTTAGAATTAAAAACAAGCTTCTATTCTTCCATGAAACCACTATTCACTCTCTTCTACAGCTCCACCTCTCACCTCTCCTTCCAGTCACTAATCAATAAATACCCAAAGGGAAATCCTTGGTCCTCTAGAATTCTTTAATTTCATACCTCGAATGCCCGAGATTTTGCGTTAACAGCAACGCACATGACTTCCCCAACACTCCTCTGTAAAAACTAGACACCCTTGAGCTCTAATATATCGCACGTCGAAAGATACTAAAGTTATGAGATGGAAGGATTTTTACCTTCATGGAAAATTCGACAACGACTCTCAACCCGACAACAACTCCAGAAACGACAGTAAAAAACTTGTAGAAGTTCAGATGAACTGAGAAGTAAGGTCTAAATGCAGTTCTAACTTACCTGCTCACAAAAAGGTAAAGAGCGTGTACATCCGTGTAGCGAGAGGCAGCAAACAAGCCCAGCTCTACGGATACCAGCTCCATGAAATGATGTGGTTGATGCTTCTGGCATTCGCTCTGGAATGCGGAGTGGAAGTTTTAAAGCGGAAGTTGGGGAAGAGGATGGAAGTATAGTGAATCCGAAGACGATAATCGAAGATGTTAAGGAAATTGAGATTGAGAAAATAAGGAGAAGAGTGGCTGAGGGAATCTCTTCCTTTTGCTTGTCCCCTCCCTCTCAGTATTATTTCTCAATTGGGTATTACCATTCCCTCCCTGCCTTTCCCCATAATCCCTAAAATACAAACCCCGCTTGCTAATATACAACCCACCATACACCCCCATCCCTACTTTAACAGCCTCCGTCCCTTAACCCTAACCCCATACCGTTCTGTCCCGCCCTGCTGCTGCAACTGAAACAACCCCAATTGACCAGTGAGTCCCCCATCCCGCGATATTTTATACCTCCTCAAAGCCTCTCTGAAATGATCGGGTAGGAGGGGTCCACGTCTCTTCTCATATTCTTCTGCCGTTTCTCCATCTCCCCTCTCCCTCGGTGGACTCGGAAGCCCATTCCTCTGATCCTCTTTCATATTTTCCAACCATTGATCCTGTACCCGTCTCGCACCTTCAATAATCTCCCCCGCGAAAATCTTAGCTATCGATTTGACTGCGCCGATGACGGAGGGGTGTGAGGATTGGGAGAGGGTTTGGTTGACAATCTACAATAGTTAGCCACATGCCTTCATCATTCATCCCCCACTGGTTCCAACAGCCCAAAATAAACACCATGGTGATTGCAAAGTAAAAACATACCCGTCTAATCACAGCATCCGGCCACCTACAAGCCCTCCAAGCCTCATATCGTCGAAACTGCTCCGGATCCAAACTCCTCACCAGAAGCGCACGATGCTCCAACTCCCTAGCCTTCTCCTCCTTCGTACTCGCCGTGACATCAACCGCCATATCTTGACCACCTCCTCCATCCTCATCCCCTTCATCTTCATCCATACTCGCTCTCCTCTTCTTCCCCCCCGAGCCTGCGAGGTTTCCCGCACCTCCCTTTCCATCCCCATCGGTTTTCCCATCCACCACTGATCCCTCATCTCCCCCTCCTCCCTTATTTTTCTTGGACGATTTCTTCTTCTTACTAGGCCGCGTACTGCCCGCGACGGAGGAAACCATCGTGTCTGCGCTGGGACTCCGCGAGAAAGCGGGTGAGCGGGAGGATTGCTCGGGGGGGAAGGAGGTTTGCCGTAAGGGGTGGGCAGAGGAGGCGGATGTGGTGGAGAGCATGGAGGCCTTGCGGCGTTTGATGGAGGGCGCGGAGGAGGGCATATCTGATTGTCTTCTTTTGGGGGGTTGTGGGAGGGATGAGGTTGATGGGTAGGAGGGAGAGATAGCGGTGTTATAGGAATAGGGTGGTGAGGCCATAGCCGAGTTGAGAGGTTGGTAGGTTGTTTGGCTTGTGGACTTAGTGTGAAATTGGAAGGTGCGGGTTTGGTACCTAGGAATTGGGAGGGGCAAGTGGAGGAGGGCGTTGGAAGTTATTCGGGATGCCACGAGAACAAGGCTGAGCGATTGAGAAAGCGGCTCAAAAGTCTTCCGCCTTGCGTCCAAGGGGGGGGGGGGACCTTGCTCATCACGTGGGTATGAACGTTTCATCCTCCCCTTTCGAGAGTTAAAATATCTCGCCTGTTTACCTAGTTACAGGTTCGATAAAAAAGGAATAAGCATAAACGTTATAGATAGTAATACGTGTTTTATAACTAGAAACTTGAAAAATAAGAAGATTAATAAATAAAAAAGTTATTATTAGATACTAATATATATTTAAAATTTTATTATCTAGATTATTATATAAAATTAGATATATAATAAGTAAAAGTATAGATAGCTAGTATTTCTAGTTCTATATATCTAGAACTACTAATATAATTTTATTTTTATTAGAACTTCTAGTAGATTATTTAATAAAACTAATAATATTTTTATTTACTTAGCGACTTTAAATAAATGATTAACTAAAAGTACTAATAAATTATATATAAATTATTCTAATAGATTATCCACCAAAGTACTAGATATCGTATATAAATTGTATATTAAGATAGAAAAGTTAAATTTAAAAATAGATATTAAAGCTTTTATTCTTTAAAATAGCTTTTTATAGTATTGCCTTCTTAAAAAAGTTAGGTAGATAAAGAGATAGCTCAATCAGTGTTAGATAAGCATCCTCCTAAAACCTAGAGCTCGTATAACTTTCCGGGATATTCATGTCCCGATCACCCTAAACTAAATGGGGAAGGTGCCTTCAGTTGGTTCTTCGTTGCTCCTCTCTCTTCAGAGCATCGTACCATGTCTAAGTTTTGTTATAAACAACTTTATTTATCACAACGAACACTTCAAGGCGTGTTGCACGGAATATTACCATGGAAAAATCGATGGAAAGTAACGAGAAAACTACCGAGATTATCGTTACCCAGCCAATTTTGATAAATACACAAGCGAACGGAGACGAACCAAAGTATCTCGGAAAATGGGAGTTACTGCCTATTACTATAGCATTAGGACTCGCAATTTTCATCATAGGTCTAGCAAGCATTTCCTGTCAGCATTCAAACAACACAAGCTAACCCTAAAATCCCAGGACAATACCATCGTAGGGACATCAACGGCCACTATCTCGAATGAATTTCATGCATTGACAGACATTGGGTGGTACGGTTCAGCATGTAGGTCAACATACATAACTTAGCTAAAATTTATCTGAGCATTTCAGCTTATCAAACTTTTTAGACCGACTCACCACATGTTCGACACAGTTTTTCTATGGAAAACTCTACGAGCAATTCCGAGTGAAATGGGTATTAGTTATGGCCGTAGCCATCCTTGAACTCGGGTCCATTGTGTCTGCGGCAGCACCTAGTTCAACCGCGTTCATCATTGGAAGGGCCATTTCTGGTTGTGGCGCTTCGGGGATCGTTACTGGGGTTTTTATGTGGGTTTTATCCCTTTTTTTTGTTGTGCTCTAACCTAAGTTTGTACCAGCGCGATCGCCCATGCGGTTCCCCTTCACTTAAGACCGATTTACAATAGTACGGTGGGAGCTCTGGAATGCATTGCATCAATTATAGCACCAGTGATTGGAGGTGCACTGACAACATACGTTAGTTGGAGATGGTGGTAGGTACTCCAATCTCTACTCTGGTCGAAGTACATGCTAAAAACATCTGGAATTAAAAGTTTCTGGCTCAACCTGCCTGTCGGTGGATTCACGATTGTTGTGCTTGTTTTCTTCTTCAAAAACTCGCCGAATCAAAAGATCACCGAAGGTTCCTTTACTTTTAAACTAAAGCAGCTTAACTTTCTCCATCTTTTTGTGTTTTCTGGAAGTATCGTGTGTTTATTGTTGGCTCTCGAAAGTGGTGGTACGATCTACAGTTGGAGTAGCGGTAGAATTATTTCTCTTTTAGTGGTCTCCGGAGTTGCATTTGTAGTTTTTGTTGCTTTGGAGGTGTTACGAAGAGAAAGCGCCATTATCCCCCGGTCTCTTGTGTTTGACAAGACTGTAGGACTTTGCGTTTTATACGCATTCTGTGCATCAGCGGCGTTTAACCTCACAGATTACTTTGTAAGTCATTTCAATTCATACCGCCATAAGTGATTGACAGATACAGCTAACGAAGATCCTCACAGTTACCTCTCTGGTTCCAAGCAATCAAAGAAGCTTCCGCCGCAAAGTCGGGACAGATGCTTCTCCCGTCGATTATTTCCCTCTCTATCGCTGCTATCAGCTCTGGCTTCATTCTATCTGCTATTGGATATTACACGCCACTCATGTTGCTTGGATCTACAATGATGGCAATTGGATTCGGCTTCCTCACAAGTTTCAAACCAAACACCGAACCCTCCGCGTGGATTGGATGGCAAGTGATGTATGGTATTGGAATGGGTCTTGCCATCCCTCAACCGTGGTCGGCTATTCAAACTGCGCTTGCCATAGAAGACATTCCTGCGGGCATGACAGCTGTTGCCTTCGCCATCAGTACCGGTGCTGCGATTTTCATCTCCATCTCACAAAACATCTTCACAAATCTTCTCCGACAAGGCTTGTTAGAGATACCTGATTTAGACGTTGACAGTATCGTAAAACAGGGGGCAACAAATTTCCTGCTAACCATTCCTGTGTCAGAGAGGTCACTGGTGATCGATGTGTATAACTTTGCTGTCACTAGAACTTTTTGGACCTGTGTAGCTGTGGTTTGCTTGGGAATGATTGCTGCACTAGTTATGGACTGGAATTCTGTCAAAAAGGCCGAGAAAGATGAGGATATTGGCAAAGAACACGGCGAGAAAACCCAAACTTGAAATTATAAAGATTGGGGACAAAACGGTCATCTTATCGATTTCAATATTAATGACTTTGGATACTTTGGTGAAACTTACCAAATGAACAGACTCCAGCCTGTATTTTCTCGAGGTATAATATCAGTGAACTAGTGGTGTTATAATATAAAGGTTTTCTTTAATGAAAAGAAAAGTCAAATGAAGAAAGGGTATTTAGTATATGTATTTTCTTTTTACCTAGCTAACCTTATCGTCTCTCACTCTCTCTATCTAATTAGCCTCTTATCTTTTTTTCTACGAGTATAAGAAATTCAAATGCCAGTTGTATTTTTTTTTATCTATCAGCGCCCTGTATCCTAAATTATTTTCTTCTCTCTTTAAACTGAGAAGAATCAAATTAAGATGATTCAGTCAATTTTGAAACTTGAGGCGCTTCGCCCATGTGGTCTTTATGAATGCGTCGTCGCTTCCTGGGGAGGAGGTGTTTTGGTGGGTGCATGCTCCTACCATTCTCCAGGGTATAAGTAGAGTATTCAGGATTCTTCATGATAATGTCGGGCTGTTAAAGGACAATGGGTTTGTTTGTATTGTTTTTATTGAAATGGTCGCGTCTGGTGGGGTTGGGAGACGCGCCGAATTGACGAGGCTGAGATTTGGTCTGGGCGATGCGTTCATTTCTAGCTTCAACCTCATGAGAGCTCAAAGGCTTTGCGACAACCACCATTCTCATCGCCATTTCAACATTGAAGACTTCGCGGGTATCTACGATTGAGGAATGTGCCTTCGATTTTGATCTGCGAAATTCACTACTGCTGTCCTCCCTCCAGCGTCACCTTTTCCGCCTCTAAACCCCCCCAAACCTCTACTTTATGCGCCCAACCCGATAATATAAACCACAGCTTGCTGGTCATCGATTATACCCTCTCATCATCTCCCGGTGCTCTTAATATCTCAACTGCCTTCCTGGCATACACCACAGCACTCATAGACCACCATGGCCACCGAACAAAAACTGGTCTGGAACCCAGACAACATCCGCGACATCGCCGAATCCGTAGGCATCGCCTCCCTAAACGATGAAGCAGTCCGATCCCTCTCTGCAGAAGTTGAATACCGCGTGGGCCAAGTAATTACCGAAGCTATGCGGGTAATGCATCAAGGAAAACGGACGGTTCTAGGAACCCAAGATATTTCACAAGCTCTGAAAGTATTAGATGTGGAACCTTTATATGGGTATGAAAGTACGAGGCCGTTGAGGTTTGGGGAGGCGAGTTTGGGACCGGGTCAGCCGTTATTTTATATTGAGGATGAGGAGGTGGATTTTGAGAAGTTGATTAATGCTCCGTTGCCGAAGGTTCCTAGGGATATGAGCATTACTGGTACGTTATTTCTATTTCTACTTCTATCAATAATGAAAATGAAGAGCAAGACACTGATATTCAAACAGCACACTGGCTAGCAATCGAAGGCGTTCAACCCTCCATCCCCCAAAACCCCACCACAGCTGAAGCCCGAGCCTCAGAACTCGTCCCCAAAGGACCAGGTGCCAACCCCGCCCTCGCAGCCCTCGCAGGAAACGACAACATCGCATTCAAACCCCTAGTAAAACACGTCGTCTCCAAAGAACTGATCCTATTCTTCGATAAAATCCGACAAGCAATACTAGACGAAGAGCCCGATCCCGATGTTGCTACACTCCGTGCTTCCGCGTTAGAAAGTGTGAGGAGTGATCCCGGGCTTCACCAGCTGGTTCCTTATTTCGTGCAATTCGTTTCTGAAAAGATAACGCATTGTCTTGGGAATTTATTCGTCTTGCGACGAATGATGGAACTCACCAGCGCAATGATAGACAACAAATCCCTCTTCGTAGACCCCTACGTCGCCTCCCTCGTCCCCCCCGTCCTCACCTGTCTCGTGGCTCGCCATCTCGGACCAGAAGTATCCTCGCCCGATAATCTAAAAGATCAATTTCAACTCCGTGATCTCGCCGCATCGCTCATCGGCAAGATGTCCAAGAAATATGCTGAATCCTCGGTCCAGTTACGTCCTAGACTCACGAGGACTTGTCTGAAATATTTCCTGGATCCTTCGCGGACGTTGGGGGAACATTATGGTGCGATCTGTGGGCTGCGGACAATTGGTGGTCCGGACGTTATCCGTGCCGTTCTTCTACCTAATGTTAAGCCTTTTGAGTATGTCCTCACTAAAGCTATTGATGAGAGGGGCGCCGGGGATGAGAGTGTGGCTATGGTTATTGGTGCGCTGGTTAAAAGTGTGGCTAGTATTGCTGAGGGATCGACGACGGGGTTGACGAATGGGAATGGGAGTGCGATGAATGGGGTTGTTAGCGCGGAGGCGACAGCTATTGAGGAGTTTCTTGGGAAGGAGGTGGGGAGTCGGGTTGTGTTGTTGAATGATCGGGGCTTGAATAAGGCGGTTCTTGAGGCGAGGGAGAAGGGGAAGTGAAACCATTTTAGTTGAGCGAAAAGCTTTGGGGAGAAGGGAAAGAATTTGTATAATACCCTGAAATATGCATCATGGTTCGGTTCGGTTGGGGCGTTTGGAAGGCGAATTTCATGATTTTTTTATTTTCAGCATGAGTTTTTGCTCACGCCTTTCTACCAGCTCTTTTGGATGGATGCAAGTGATGCGAAGTGCATTTTCCGAAGCCTTGCGGGATAATGGGCATCTCAAACGAGTCTTTATTTCGATTCACTGAGGCCCTCTTGCTATGACGAGAACTATTCATATTTGATCACCTGTGCATATAAAGTCCCCTTTCAATACGTTACCATCAGTAACTCACAAGTAGAGAATAAATGGGAGTTCAGGGACATGACATCTCAGGAGCTTTTGACATTGTACCCTCCTGGAATATTATCTCTTCTCTTCTCTTCTCTTCTCTTCTATTCTTTTCTTTTTATTCCCTTTTGCCCCTCTCATTTTTACATTTTCTATAAAAAAATCTCGTCTGAAAGTTTGGTATTTGGATGGAGATTTATCTTTGGGTGTTGGGGTGTTGTCGAAATACTTTTGATCTTGTATTTGGGTTTTTTTTCGGTTTCAAGGTTGAGGGTTAAGGGTTGAAGGTTGAGGGGGGGTTTGTGGTGGAGGTGGATTCTGGGTGGTGTTTTTTTGGAACTACGAATTACAGACGGGGATAGTTGTTTAATGGGGAATTGTTGGTTTTGGTGGGTTTTTATAGGGTGTTGGGGTTTTTTATATATACGTGTTGGACTGTTTTGAACCTTACGAATTAACCTTGATATATTAATATGAGAACACTCAGGCGACGAAAACTAACGAGAAAGACTGGAGACCCACTGGAGTAAGACGGACTTGGTGATTTCGGGGGAAGTGAATTTATTACCTTTCGTTTCGTTCTCTCTTGATGTATACAACTTTCCTCACTGTGTTCTTTCCTTCTTCCTCCTCTCGGGAAATACTGTTTGAAAGCTTTGTGTTCGGATGAGATATTACCTCCGGGCCGTCGGTTATTGTCGAGGTATTTGTTAGCGTTCGGTTTGCGGGTTTAAGTCTTAGGGCGAGGGTAGGATCTGTAGCTTGCATGTTTTGTCTTTTTGTTTTTAAGAGGAGAAGTGTGGGTGAAGTTAAATTACCTCTTAATAGTCACGCGTACAGCTGTTGTGCTGTGAAGTTTTCTTCGTGGGGTCAAATTTATTGAACTGGTGTGGAAGCTTTTGATACTTCGTGCGTTGTGAAATGTCCTCTTATGAAGTCTCGTTTTCGGATGACTAGATTCATTTTGAGTTAGGTTAGGGATTGAAGAAAGGAGAGGAAATGAGAGGGGAGGTGTGTTCTACCTTACCCAGGTGTAAATGGCAGTGTATTCACAATAGTGGCTATTATATTGGTACAGAGATGAAAAGATATAATTTCTCGTAAGGGAGCAAGACATCGAAAGGAAACTTGAGATACACGTTGCGAGAAGTATTACTGTTCCTTTGTAGTACTCTATTTTCTCACTTAATTTTCTGTTCTTAATCACCGGGGTATCTGTTATCTCGACTTATTACTTTCGAGTGGAGAGTCAGTTTCGTTTTATTTGCTTGTTTTTGAAATAAAATTTGTTGTCGTTGTGAATCGAGACTACTGCTTCCCTTGAACCTGCTTCATTGGAATAAGCCTTGTTTTGCAGAGAAAGAATTGACTTGTCTTCAATCGGAGACACCTTTTCATCTTACATAGTTGAGAGAAATACCGACGGTGCTGGTACTGGTGCTTGTTCAGCAATGCGAATAAATCTATTTGGAGACTGATTTCAAGCAGAACTACTCTCGGGAAGTGAATGGTAAAAACCATTTCAGTACTTGGGGTATCAATGCACCGCACCAGAAGGGAAGGGGTGAAGTGAATACCTGGTGGTACTGGATTAAAGTGTCTCATTTGAGGAGACTCTCTGTCTCATTGTTTTCATCCATCCGAGCATATAAAAATCTAATCAAGCATCCGTATTGAACTGACCAAAGCGATGTCACCATGCCCAGCAGTGGGACTAATCAACGCACGCACGATGTCCCTAGACCACAATTCATGACAGCATCCCGTCATTCTGATCCTGGAAAAATATAGCTATTTGTGTATAGATTGAACAATTTATATCTAATAAGAATCTTTCTAACATGATAGGTACTTCCTCTTTATACTTTAAACCCTTTTGAAAAATAAATTCTATATCTATAATGATTATATGATGTACTTATAGCCTTTCTACTTGTTAAATCCTTATAGAACCCTTTAATTAGTTACACACGGCTCTTCTCTCCTAGTCTCTAGTACTTCTAACTTGTGATAAGTATCTAGGCAAGAGATTAGATCTTTAGGGAGGGCCGAATTAGTGTTGGTGTGCTGACGCTTAGAGCTCGTATAGATTGGCATGCTTATAGTCTCCACTTTCAGTTTTCTACAGCGCCTGGAGATGTGCTGTTTTAGCTTACACTGCTACTCTGTCTGACATGCATCAACGAATAGCAAGCGCACATCATGATACGTTGGATAAACTGGCGGGATTATTTCTTCCCCATGTATGCAGTTTTCTGTGGACACCACAGCATCATAGCACCACCACACATCGTACCAAAGGGCAGGTAAGATGATATCCTTATCTTGGAATTCATTACGTTGCACGGCATAATTCTCCAGGGGCAATGGGATTTTTTCATGCCGAGTAGATATATCTTTGCACCCCGCTGTTGTTGCATCTTTTTTTTTCTTTTTTCCCCTTCCCTTTGAGGAGATACCGTATGTATTTGGTAGGTTTTTCGTCATGGCAACAGATCAAAATCGAACGATCGATGAAGCAAAATTGCACATTACCTCTGTATTTCAATCCACAGCAGGTGATCATGCAATTATCGACCATGTAGCCGATAGTGATGAAGAAATTCTCGTTGCATTGGGATACAAACAGGAATTCAAGAGAGATTTCTCCATATGGTCCTCGTTCTCGGTTTCCTTCGCTTGTTTGGGTCTTTTGCCTTCAATCGCCTCAACTTTGGTTTTTAATCTTGGTTATATCGGTTTGTCAGGTTCAGTCTGGGGATGGTTGGTTGCTGCATTGTTCATTCAGTGCGTGGCTTTGGCAATGGCGGAACTTTGCTCGAGTATGCCAACGGCTGGAGGATTGTATTACGCGTCTGCTGTTTTGGCTCCTGAAGGTTCGAGGTTTTTACATTGAAGTACTTGGAAACAAATGGACTGACTTCATACACAGGATGGGGACCTCTATGCTCATGGGTAAATGATTTTGCTCTTCCATTCGGAAGACGTCACTGACAATCCACCAGATCACAGGCTGGTCTAACTTTCTCGGCCTCCTTACCGCTCCACCATCCCTCAACTACAGTCTCTCCCTCATGATACTTACTGCAGCTCAAATCTCTAATCCCGAATACACTATCCAAACCTGGCACGTCTACCTCCTTCTCCTCGCCATTTTATTCATTCAAGGTTGCATAGCAATGAACTCGACCAAATTCCTTGGACGGTTTAATTTTTTCGGTGCAACTGTGAATTTCATAATGGTTTTTGTGTTCATTATTTGGATGCCGGTCGGTTCAATCAATACACCCAAAACGAATAGTAATAATGAGGTTTGGAAAGACGGCTTCGTTAATGGGACAGAGTGGCCGGATGGATTTGCATTTTTAATGGGATTTCTTTCGGTTATTGTGAGTTTCCATCAATGGCTAAGTTTTGATGAAGTGAAGTAGATCTAACTTTTGATAGTGGACACTTGCAGGCTACGAGTGAGTTGATTATTTGCTTTTCTCGAGAAGATATTAGGGCTAACTGTCCTCAGTACACCATTCCATCTCTCCGAAGAATGCTCGAATGCCAATGTAGCAGGTCCTCGTGCGATCGTCATGACTGCTCAAATGGGTCTATTCCTCGGTTGGGCGATCGTTTTGGTAATTGCATATACCGTGAAAGATGTCACTGAAGTTGTTGCTGGACCATATGGACAACCAATGGTGAGTACCTGGTAACAGTCAGTAAAATTTCAGAAAGCTAATGGTGATACAGGGGAGCCTATGTCTTCAGGTACTTGGACCAAAAGCAGGGCTTGCCATGTTCTCACTCAATATATTTGCCCAATTCTTTACTGGTGAAGGGTTCGTCACCCCATCTCACTCTTCAAAAAACCGAAAAACTGACAATTCACATTTTGTAGTATACTAGTAGCCGCATCCCGCGTTACTTTTGCATACTCACGAGATGGCGCACTTCCATTTTCTCGTTGGCTGAAACGTGTAAATAAACATACGCAAACCCCGGTTAACGCCGTCTGGTTCGTATTGTTCATTGGCGCACTTCTTGGTCTTCTCATGTTTGCAAGCCCAGTTGCAATCGGAGCAGTCTTCTCGATCGGTGCCATCGCACAATACATCGCGTTTATCTTCCCAATTGCCCTTAAACTGTTTGTCGTGGGAGACAAATTCCGACCTGGTAGCCCCTCTGCTATATTTCTTTGTCCTGTGGCAAATCAGCTAACGATATTACAGGGCCATGGCATCTCGGTCGTTTCTCGAAGCCAATTGGAGCTATCGCCTGCTCGTTCGTCGCACTTATGATTCCAGTGCTTTGCTTTCCCGCTGTCAAAGGTGGGAATCTCAATCGATTGAATATGAACTATTCTTGTTTGATCTACGGAGGGTCGATGTCTTTGGCTTTGATTTGGTATGCGGTTGATGCGAGGAGGTGGTTTAAAGGGCCGAGGATCAATGTGGAGCATTTGCTGGAGCCGAGGGTTGTGAGAAATAGTGGAAGTACCGAGAAGAAGCTGGAGTAATCCAATGATGGTTTGTTGAACTCCGCTCTCCTAGAATACAAGCAGAACTAAACTGATCAGTACATACAAAAAGTTCGGGATCGGGAAATGTAAATTTAAGATCCCAGAAAACTCGTACAGACGCCCAGAAGTGGTCAGTGCCAGGTTTGGTTTCATACGAGGCCAGTCACGTGAGACTAAACTTGGGCCATCACGATGTTTTGTCCCGAGAAACTTTAAGCTTATCATCCCTTTCACGAATAAAGTTTCGGTATTCGTAAGAAGGGGCGTAAGTCTGGGGGCTATTTTATTGTTTTTGGCCTGATACTGATGACAAACCTAGATTCCAAGTCATCGATTGGTTGCCTCGTTTACTATTTCCAGGGATGAGACGGACACAGAATCCAACGATCCGTTTCTCAGCGCACACAGCCCATTTGCTTCGGCTGGGAGATCAACTTCTGACTTAGTCATATCTTTGCTGGATCAACTGGGCCTCTTATACCCTGGTCTTCGTTACAATTTGCGTTTCCGATGAACATTTCATTGGGCTGTGAACATGAGAAAGTTCTATATAGGTTTATGGATAGGGAGAGAGAATGCATATAATTTCCATCTTCCTTCTACTTCCTACTTCGATACAGCTTCTCTCTCTTTTATTTTTTAGAGTTCATATTCTCTTTCCTTCTTAAATTCATTGTGTATCATTGAGGTTCTATTACGTATCGCTACTCGAGAGACAAGACTTGGAGCACTTTCCACAGCTAAGCGACATTATTGACCAATCAACTCTGAAGTCCTCTCAACAACAGAAATCATACATCATGCGTCTTCTCCAGTTGCTTCTACTAGCAAGTAGTGCCACAGCGATAGCTTTCCCCCCACTACCAGCCCGGACACCTTCACCCACCCTCGTCCCGCGTGACGAATCTATCACATCAGCCCCAGTAACAACACCTGCTCCAACAGGAGATTCCGAAGTTTATTTCACCACAAAATTTGTTACCATTCCGGGCGTAACCAACCAGGCAGTGACTATTGCGGAGAAAACCATCACCCTGAAGCTTCCGACCTGCAATCATACTGTCGCTCCAGATTCCAATGGCTACCGCCCTCCCGGAACATGCGGTGCCTTATTTGCCTACTATCCCAGCTTTTACGCTGCAGTTTTAACCACGTTTATCTTTGGGATTCTGGCTGCTACTCATATATATTTGGCTGCAAAATACAAAGCTGTAAGTTCGGATACGTGTTACAGTTTCAATTTACCTCTGTAACATGTATTTAGGGTTATTGTTGGGTTCTCATTATGGGTACAATCTGGGACATGATGGCTTTCCTCATCCGTTCACTTTCCACCAAACACCAGGACGTCAGTGGGATCGTACTTGCATCCAGTATCTTCATACTGCTCGCACCTTTATGTTCGTTTATTTATTCTCTGTTTTGGCTATCCATTATTAAAATTATCCAATTCTAACAGCACATTACAGTAATTAATGCACATTCCTACATCACTCTCGCTCGCTTAATCGAAACGTACCACCCCAGAAAATCACTTGTTGGCATCAAAGCACATCATTTCTCTCTTCTTTTTGTCACACTCGATATTGTCTCCTTCGTTATCCAACTAGTTGGTGGATCGTGGGCAGGCCCAACCGCACCCCCAAACGAGCAGTTGAAGGGAATCCATATCTACATGGGAGGAATTGGGCTCCAGCAATTCTTCATCTTTGTCTTCGTGGCTTTGGCAATCAAATTCCATTTGGAGATTAACAAGGTGGATCCGAATCAACAAAAAGGTCTCTGGAGGAAGTTAGCCTATGCCATTTACATTTCTTTGGCATTCATTACAGTAAGTCTAACTCGGAACCCCATTTAATTTTCAAATTACTTAACTCGAAACCTAGGTCCGTATCATCTTCCGCCTTATCCAGTTTTCCAGTGGTAGATCAGCGACGTCGAGTATGCTCATTAGCAAGGAGATTTGGCTATATATCCTCGAAGCTGCACCAATGATCGGTTCAATTCTCGTTTTTGTGATTATTCATCCGGGACCTATTGTTCAAAAAAAGATGCCAAGTATGTTAGGTGGATTGAGAAATAGGCTTCCTGGGAAGACATCAAAAGGACCCAAGGACGCGATGAAAATTACTTTAATTACTGAGACGGGCGCGAAGGGAGATTATGCGGAACTCGAACCTTACGGATATGGTAAGGGTGGGGTGTAAGCGATGGTATGGAGTTTGATCGTATTTCAAAAACGCTTTTGGGAGGTAATCAATTGAGAGCTTTTGGATCCGGGAATATGGAATGAGAAACTATAATCTGCGTTGCATTAAGAGATGCAGTTTGAGTGTGGAAAATCTCGCCTACAGGTGTTTTTCTTTCTTCCTTTTCGAATCTCCACCCTATCGTTAGTACTTCAGATAGAAACTTCGATAAACAACTTTCAATACGAAATCTATAAATGATAACCACTTTTTGTTTCCCTCCCAAGATCAAAGACTCAAACATTTAGCATGGCAACGCCTTCATCGGAATTATCCGTCGTAACACTTTTTCTCTCTCTCTCCATCGCAGTCAACGAAAATATCACCATCATCCCCCACCCCACCCAAGCTATTACCCCTAGTAAAAGACCCACCCCATTCCACTTTCCCTCCAACTTCAAAATCGCTCTTATCATCGGTAATAACCAGAATCCCCAGAATAAAGCAAAAAAGGAGGATAGAACGAGTGATCGAATCGGCGGCATCCGAGAGAAGTGATGTAATAAAAGCGACAATGTTGAGAACAGAGTACTTAGTAGTGGAATGCAAAAAAGAAACATATTATCGGTACTAAGGGTTGTTAATGCAAGTCGGATATATAAAGATGAAAAGAGAACTTACCTCCGGTCCTGGGAAGAACTATTTTGATTCCCGGTTTGTAGTGGTTTGGGGAATTGGAGACTGGTTGGACAGGAGGGGTTTATTATACATATTGTGATGAATTCTCCTATTGATAAAAATAATATGGAGAAGATGAGGTAGGGTGTTTTATCGAGGGGTATTCCAGTCCATCGTTTGTCGACCACAGGACTGGGAAGAGATCTTAAACAGACCGAGATGTACATTTTTTAAATAGCAGATTCGACGAGTCAAAATTCGCAGGATGAAAGAAGTATTGAATGAGAAGAACACGGCGACGGGAAAGAGAGAGACAGAGAGAGCTGCCATTTTTGTATATCGATTAATCACGACAAAGTGAAGCCTGGCAGGATTGAAGGAGCCTATTGAGGCTCAACAATCTATACGTGATAATTCGACTAATCTCACCCACCGTAAATACGGATCAGTCATCAACCTTATCTCCACCAATCCCACCTACCATAAATACCGGACAGTCATCAACGTTATCTTCGTGGTATATTTTTAATGCGCGAAAAGTTCATGTGTACGTAGGTACCCCTAAACACTTTCGGGGGCGACGGATTGGGCAGGAGTCTTCCAAACTCTAAAATTAAGCAAATACTTGATGCCTTTCTCCAAAACTCTTTGATGTCCTACTCAATGTGAAATAGGAATAAGCAGATGGGTTGCTGAAAGTTATAATGGCTTCAATTAGAGTCAAACTGTAAAATCAAAAAATATTTCGCAAATGTTGAAGTTAGACTGTTCGACAAACTGAGGTCAGCATTCTTCCATTGAAATACTTCTATTGCCTGCTTTGCATTTATGTAACACAGTCATGCGCGTGAGACTGATTTGAACACCTCAGAACTGAAATCTAGCCATACCCAGAAAAGTGCGATTCACAACGTGAAATCAAGTAGATGTACATGGTTATGCTAAATTTGAACGTAAAGAGGAACATTTTCATGTGGTCGTGTTAGAAAATTGAACGAGAGAAGTCTAAATAGCTTCGGGTAATACAGGCTCAGAATTTTCGGTGATAAGTGAGACGTACGTGAGTGGTGAAGAAGCGCTATGGCGTACTAAGTGTGAGGGCAAAGCGTATATATATAAAAGTCTGACTCGGAGAAAGGTGATGGCGAAATTGAAAGGATTTTGACTCCGCCTCGATTGCTTTGTTTACAAAGCTGGGCGAGGATCGTACCAAGTGCTTCGCTACCCATGTATTTGGGGGCTCCATTTTTCAAAGGGGGCTTTGATAACCGAAGATCCATTTTTATTCAGCTCAAGCCAATGAAGTTCTCTAACTCGTATAAAATTACGTTTTCAACAAGGCAAACACGTTTTCTTACGATCGTACTCGATAAGAATAATCATAGTTTCGTAAAATCTGACCTGAAGCCAGGATTTGTAGATAACCCCTCTTTAAGTCACCAACCAGAGTCAAAACATAATAGAAGGCGATGTTCTTTCTTTCAGATGTTTGTTTTGGAGTAGCTCAGGTCTTTGGGAAAACAATCTCAACATGCCTCTTTTTAATCCAAAAATTGAGCAATACGAGCAAGACGGAGCCAAAAACAGCCCCGGGGCAGATTCAACTCCAAAGATCAAATCAAAATCAAATCTCCCGAAATTTAATCCAGGAAATACAATCAGAGCAGACCCAAGATGGACTGGATTCACAAGTCATGCACCACACATCAGTCTCGCACTGCTTGTCCTCATCTTCATAAACCTCATCCTCTCAGGTCTACTCATTGATAAGCGACGTAAACTATATGCAATAAATTTTGCTTTCGGGGCTTCCTCAGACCTCGAATTCACAATACCAAGATACAAGTAAGCCACCACTGAAGACTCACTCGACCTAAGCTAACCGCATTTCTTACACAGTCAAATCATATTCTACGAACTCACAACACCAATTGTATCAATATTCTACACCATCATCGCGATATTCCTCCACCGAATCCGTAAAAGCCCACCTTTTGCATCACTCATCTCCTCATCCTGTTTCTTCATCGCATGGGGAACGCAACTAGTCATATGGGGTAATTGCGATACACAATTCAAAGAAGATGGGAAACTTGCAGTTTGTTCGGCGTGGCCGATGATTGATACCGGTGAGAATGGTCCCGTGGTATGGAGCAGACTCGCTTTCGGGGTTTTCTGCGCACTCGGCTATTTTGGGTTGATGATTTTGGCGGTTGTTGCGTTGCAACATAAGGGTCTTCTGATGGAAGTTAGGCAAGATGTGGAGGATCGTCATTTTTCTGGGAAGCTTAGTTTGGACAGTTTACATAGTGAAAAGGAGGATGCTGCACCTGTCCTGCCTATTGTTTTAGTTCAAAAAGAGGCGAGAGCTGCATAATTTTCGATAAGGGCATAACAATGGATAGTACAACATATCAGCAACTAAATATCTTATAATATACCATAAATATGAGAGTTCGACTAGAGAAAGATACAGTGAACGTGTAGTCACCTCGACAGCTGGGCGGAGAAGGTTTTGTTGTAATGGACGATAAGTCATGTAAACTTAACTAGTGATAGGTGGTTTACACCTTTCCTCTCCCCATTTCTACTACTTCGTTTTTATCAAATTCAATTGCTTAGGTTAGCTGGTAATGGATCTCGAAATTCCAGCTCCCCGTCCTCCGTTTGACCACTGGGAAATACCTGTACTTTGAGATGGGTCATTTTCAACTTTAATGCATGAGATATCTTAGAGCCATGTATGACTAGACCATGTATGTTTTTAGCATCGATGAAGAACCAGATATTAGCAACCGCGGAGAATTCTTGAGCATGGCAGTCCCATTTAAATGGATCAAAGATTTGAGGTGTATAAACAACTCAAATATTTCGTGGATGATATGAAAACCTTCCTGGTGAAACGATGCTTTCCAAGCCGCATGAAAGACAGAAAAAACAAGACAACAAATAAATGTATTTACAGGCTTTGAAAGCAAATGTATGGAATTCATTCAAGCACAAGTCAACCGTTGTAATCCTTCCAATCCTTCATATCAGCTCCATACTTGATCATCATCTGCACAGAATCAAGCTTCGCATCATACATGGCCGTCCGACCCTTCTTGTTCCTAGCTTGAGTATCAGCCCCCTTACTCAGTAGAAGCCATACTACTCTTGATTGATCTTTAAGCGCCGCCAATATGTGGAGAGGTGTATCTCCATTTTGGTCACAGTGGTGAATGTCTGCCCCATTCTCGATCATCATCTGTAAGACAGAATAATCCTTCGCATTGTACGTAGCTGTCCGACCCTTGTTATTCCTAGCTTGGATATCAGCCCCCTTCTCCATTTTTGTCGCGGTGATGAATGTCTGCTCCATACTTGATCAGCCGCTCTACAACTGGTGTACTTTGAGCATAGAACAGCGCAGTCCGCCCCTCGTTATTCCTAGCTTGGATATCCGCCCCGTTACTCAGTAGAAGCTCTACTGGCCTGGCGCGGAACGTCTGCTCTACAAGAATCCCCCCCTTAATTATGTGGAGAGATGTATCTCCACTTTTGTCGCGGTGATGAATGTCTGCTCTATACTTGATCAGCCGCTCTATAACTGGTGTACTTTTAGCATAGAACAACGCAGTCCGCCCCAATTCATCACGAGCGTGAACGTCAGCCCCATGATCCAGCAAAAGAATTACGGTATCCATGCCAAACTCCCTCTCAACCGACACCCCTAAATGTAAGGCTGTCTTTCCACTGCCGTCTGGGCTGTTGACGTTGACCCTAGTATTCCCTCTTGCGTCAAGGTCAGACCTTCTATTGAGTAAGTGTTGTACTACAGCTGTGTAGCCCCCTTGAGCACCAAGGTGTAATGCTGTTCTCCTAGAGTAGGCTTTTGAGTCAATGTCAGCTGCGCAGTGGAGTAGATGTTGTACTATATCTGCGTCGCCCCATTCAGCAGCAAAGTGCAATGCTGTTCTCCTTTCCTCGTTTCTTGCGTTAATGTCAGCCCCTCTATTGAGTAATTGTTTTATTATAGCTGTGTAGCCCTGTTCAGCAGCATAGTGTAATGCTGTGTTCTTGTCCTCGGTTCTTGCGTTAATTTTAGCCCCTTTATTGAGTAAATCTTGTACTACAGCTGTTTCACCATTGGTAGCAGCATAGTGTAATGTCGTAGACTCAGAAACGTCGGTAGCTTCAATAAAAGCACTATGTTCGAATAACAGCTGCATCACAGGAGTGTGTCCATACTTAGCAGCTTGATGCAATGGCATCACACCACGAAAGCGGCTTTCAGCAGTTACATTTGCGCCGTTTTCCAATAGCAGCTGTACTGTGGATGTATCCCCTGCCTGAGCAGCAATGGATAGAGCTGTTCTCCCATCACTTCCCGCCCCCTCAATACTGCTCCCAAGTCGCAAGAAGCCCTGGACAAGTCCGTTCAATCCAAACTCTGCCACAATCACAATTCCAGGAACTTCGATGGGTGTGTGATTGTAAAGCAATTTTTTCTTATAGGAAGAGTAGGTTGAATGAGACATAATTGTCACTAATATAGAAACTAGAAAAGGATTTGATAAATACTCCAAAGCTTGAGTTTCTACACAAGGATCCAGCCTATAGTAGACATAAACACTCCATTCACATGCAGCGTACTGATTTAAAGGAAAAATACGTTTCAATTCCTGGAAAAATACATAATCTCCGCTATAAATATCGATTTTCCTAGGCTGGGCTTCATGGAAGCAGCTTTGGAGTGATTCCATCGACATGTATCGGATAAAAGCACTTGTTATGGAAACTTGGGCGTTTGGGAATAACTCGTTGCGATGTCTTTCGAAGTATTCTTGAGTAGTGTAATGAACAAGACGTATGTTGCTACTGTCTTGGTCATTGTAGACTCGTCCGTAAGAGCTTCTTTATCGATTGCGGTATCTTCAGGCTCGAAATTGGTTACGGCGACGGCGTGTTGAATCTCCCGGACCGTAAGTGGTCGGACTACATGGATGATCTACATGAGAACTGTTATTGCTAATTTTGCTTCATCCTCGGGTTGTTTTTGGATTCTTTGCATTACTTCTTTATAGACTTTGTCGCGTGACGCTAGTAAAACGTCTAAAGCTTTTCGGAGACCTTTGATGTTCGTTTTGCTTTTGAGTGATTCTAGATGTAGTTCAGCAAGAAGGAACCTGTTCAAGTTAGCAGTGTAATTATTTGAGGAGGAAAAATAATATGAACATCCTGTTCGCTTTCTCAACTAGTTTTTCAACAATAGTCGTCTGAAGACCTTGCGCACTATTGCAAAATCTGACAAGATTAGGTACATTTTGAATATGTAGATTCAAGTACTCCGTAATATCTTCGTCGCTTGCTCTAATCTTAAGATGAGAGGATTTCGAAAAAGTTTCTTTGATATCGCTGAGATGCCGGGATGTGCAGAGAAAACGAATACTTTGAGGGGCTTGTTGTAATAGGTCGATCAAATTGTTTCTCTCATCTACGTGACACTCGTCTAGCGCGTCGACTACAATATAGGCGTGAGAAAACCTAGCAACGAGTGACTTGAATAATGCAGAGAGTTCTTTCTCGCTGGGCTTAGTGTTCCGCCCATTGTGTTCATTGTAAAGAGTGTGAACCTCATCTGGAATAGTTTCGAGACATTGAACAAGTTTTTGTATAAGACCTGAGATGAGATTTAGGAAAGTTTGGTCATCGCGCTCTCTGTAATTACAGTAGAGAAAAGCCAGCTTAATACCATGGCGGTTGGCCTGTGTTTGAAAACTGTTGATGATGGCAGATCTATGAGGAGGTTAGAAACCAGGATGAGTGAAAAAGGAAAGACTGTTTGGGAAACATACGCAAGGATTGTTTTCCCGGCCCTAGCTGTGACATCGTTAGCTTCTAATTTTCGACGGGAGGTGTACACTTATGTGATCCTGAGCACCACAGAATCCGTTCCTTCCCACTTAGCCATGCTTCGTATTCGGCGGTCTTTAAAATCTACTCTCCTGTACCCCCTTGACGTCTCCGATGAATGTCGTTTTAGGCCATAGAAAAGTTCGAGGAGGACAGCTACGAGATGATGGTTTTGCTTTCCTGGTCTTGGTACAATTAATATGAAGTTTGTCAACAAAATAGATGTGGTTACCATTATGACGAGAGGCAATCGATATGGCCAAGTCGTTGAATTGCCTTGAGACGTGTTCTAACTGTTCTCCATGGCTTGTCGTAACCTGGCTGTGATTTTATCAGTATTGCAAGTTTTCAAATGTCTTTTTCGCGTCGAGTGCACTCACAGATAAAGTAAATCCACTGCTAAACTGAGGTTTGCCCGGATGTCGTCTACAATTTCCTTCAAGTTTGACAGTGTGCTTTTTCGAAAGGGATAGAGAAGACGGCGCCCATGCGCATGTATCTTAGGCCAAATGCCAGGTCCCTTAATTTCTTGTACCTTGAGCAACTCCTCCTGTAGCTCTCTGATACTCACAGCACAGGAGTCGATGTTGCTTCCTACCCCAGCCTCAGCCTCGGTGGCCACCCCCTTTGCTCTGATACTGGCTTCTATCATCTTCAAAGTATTATCTAGACTCTCAGCTGACTTGAGCATCTGCAAGGAATCTTTCGGTGTATCTTTCCAGGCTCCATAGTACTGGATTAGCCCTTGGCAGACTTGTATACCAAGGAGATGATGCCAACTGCACTTCCGGCAACACCAAGAGGGTCAGCCATACTTCAAGCTCGCGGCTCCGAAATGAGAACAGTAATAGATGGGTTTGATAATCTTGAAAAATGAGTCGGATGTCTGGCAGCCTTGTCTGACGACATCTGGTGCATGTTGAATCTCAGCCGCCAACATGGGGGCTGCATCAGCAAATCACAGACGGCGCGTCAAAAGGTTACACAGCCAACCGAGTAATCAAAAACAATCCTTCTCTTTACTCCACATCGTATTTGCCGATCATGATGGAGAAAACTGGACTTCCGTATACACGCCTTCTCAAGTCGCTTTATAAGTAAGCGCGGATGTTCGTGTTAACGAACTTATCGCTTTTATTTATCTATATAATCGAGGATAAAGCTACTTTAATAGAGACAAGGGGTGCTACTATAGAATATTAGAGGGTTCTCACAGCCCTATAGCCGGAGTACTATAGTAATAATTTAGAGTCGCTATATATAGGTTATAAATGCTATTCTACTTACTAAACTATAGATATAATATAGTTTATTATCGAGTAGCGTATATTATTAAGTAGTATACTTTTCCTTACTCTACTACTTTAAAATTAAATTAACTAGACTATTCTAAATCTAGAAGCTCCTCTATAATAACAACTTTATAATAAGTATATAAATTATAGCTACTCTTTCTATAAGTGCTATAGTATTATCTATCTAGTTATCTCTTATTTATATAAACCTCTCTAGAGCGCTTATCGCGTCGAATCTACTTATCTACCTTCTCTTAAGCTAAAATATCATTTATATCCTCTACTACTAGTTCTCCTCCTTACTAGATCTAAGTCTTTTTAGCTCTTTAGCGTTTACTAAGAGCTTTATTTATCTAATAAAGAGTCTAGAGTTTAGCTAATATTAAAGTTATCTTATAAGCTAATATCTCTATCCTCTTTACTAGCGAAGTAACTATCTTAAATATTAGAGTTAGTAAGCTTTCTTAATAATATATAATTTAATTTTTAACTAGAATAGTCTATAAAAGAGTATCGGTTAGGTTATAAGAGGTCTAAGAGACCTAAGAGCTAGAGTCTATAGAGGAGAGTATAGAAGGTATTAGAGTCTATAATCTAATATTAAGCTTTAAAATAACTACTTCTAGATTAAAAGAAACTAAGCTAGCTCTATAGAATCTAGATTTAGTATTTTAGATTGTTATTAACTAATTATAAGCTATATAAAATACTAAAAAGAACTCGACCTTAGTAATATAGTTAATATAAGCCTTAATATAAGTCTTAATTTATTATCTATATATATATTTAAGTATACTAAAATATCTAATATTAAGTAGCTAGATAAGATAAGATAAGTAAGAAGGTAGATAGAGAGATATAATATTATTAGCTATATAGTACTCTTAGAATCTTACTAATTTATAACTCTTATATCTATTAATAATAAGTATTCGATATAGTTCTTTTATATAACTATAAGTATATTTATTAAAGTATTAAAGCTATTCTAGATCTATCTTATTATTCGTCTATCTATTATAAGTTATTTTAATAACCTAATAGTTAGATAAGTCTTCTTTAGTATTCTAGCTAGAGAGGTAACATTTTCTCTTTATAACTAAAAATAGAGAGATACTTCTTTCTTTACTATTTATATAAATAATTACTATAGCTTATTCTCGATTCTCTAGCTAAACTACCTTATCTCTACTATATCTATCTATATAAGTAATAACTATAGTTAGAGATATTATATCTATTATAAAGTCTATCTTATTAAAGTTATAGAAATTATAGTTCTAGATTCTATATTTTACTTTTATATTCTATACTAGTTAAACTATACTCTAATTAGCTTAGAATCTTTATATAAGGCTCTTTAAAAGTTATAAATATAATTAAAATATATCCTTAATTCTAGTTAATATTATATAAATCGATATATCTAGAGCTTCTTAATATATTTCTCTTCTCGCGATTTAAGAATATAATTTACTATATCTTTAATACTAGTTAGCTAGAGTATAAATGTAAGGAACTAAATAAGCAGTAGAGTACGTAGACGTGATAGAACCACTAGTGTTCTATTATAATACAGAATAATCGATGCCTCTCTTCTGCCTTCGTCTCCTCCTTGTTATATATCTAGACCTCTTAAATACCCCTTCCTATATCTCTAGCCTCCCTATTTTCCTGAGAACATCCCTAGTCTCCCTACATTCCTGAAGACATCCCTAGTCTCCCTACATTCCTGAAAACATCCCTAGTCTCCCTACATTCCTGAAAACATCCCTAGTATCCCTGGCTTCGACCCGGTTGCGGGCTGCCGTCGGGCTGCTGTCGTATGCCCTGTGCCCCGCGGATACCCCTCGCTTGCCGAGCCCCTGGTTTACCCGACCCCCTTAATCCAAGCCTCTTACAAATGCCTCCCTCTCTAGGTTCTTGTCCCCAAGAACCCGCTACCCGTGTACTAGCTTACTACTGAGAATAGCCCTTTATTTCTAGATGTTTGTCTTTTTTTTTATTTTTATTTTTAAAAAGAGACATAAACAAACACAAACACAAACACAAACACAAACAACAGGATTAAGCTGTATGCTGTCGTAGACCCAGCTGTGACTTGTTTACTGTAAGTCTCCTACATTCACAAACAACAGGATTAAGCTGTATGCCGTCGTAGACCCAGCTATAACTTGTTTACTGTAAGTCTCCTACATTCATAAACAACAGGATCAAGCTTCCTACCGTCGTAGCCCCAGCTATAAATCATCTGTCCCATGTCTATCGCATTCACTCGTTTGTTAATGAGCTAATTCACAACAGCGTGATTCACAAGCTTTGGTAGACGAGTATATAGTTCTTAACCTTTCCCTCGTTTCTCTTCTTCTTCCTTTCCTAATTCTACCCCTAACTTTCCCTTCTAATTCCCTCGTCTAGTTCCTTTATTCTCCTTTCGATTCTTACTCAACTCCTAAATCATGTCTTTTCCCCAGCGCTACAGCATTACTCCTTAGTTAGCAGCACCTTCTACTAGCTTGTCCTATCTATGTTACCTTCGTTGTTCTAAGAATCTAGATAGTCCTAACCAGGAGTTAAACAGCTATGTTAAAGTAGCTAGCTATAATGTTTACAAACGTTGTCGCTATATAGGGAAAGTATATTACTAAATTCCCTAGAGCTGTTATAAGTAAGTCAACGCCCTTATTACCCGTCGTAAAGCTATCTTTCACTTACTAGATGACTAGCGTTTTAACAACAGCCCGGAAATCCAGTCCCTCAAAGCTGCTCAAAAAGCCTATACCAACAAGGTAGGAGCTATCATTCGCTCTCTTCGAACCCCCAAAACCCTCGATAGCATGGGGTACTCAATTCTTTTGAGCATTTCCCAAATACAAGCTACTCTTGATAGGATCCTCGATGTTCTACGTTACTAGGTTTGTTTCCTTGCTATACCCTGTCGTTCCTATTTCTAATAGTTCCCTAGAACAACCTGCCTCCTCTAAGCCAGGACAACCCTAATAATTTTAACAACAATGTTAATAGAGATAGGGGTAAAAGCAACAAGGAAGAAGAAGAAGATTTGGTTAGTGTTTCTATACTTCTCTCCTATATATTAGTTTTAATAGAAGTGTAGTATCTAGATAACAATAAGACAATAGGCAGTCCTTCTCCTCGTCTTTCCGCCTACGCTACGCCCTCTCAACGCCCCTCCCGCTCTACCACCCCTCTTCGTACACCTGTCCGCGGTCTCCTACCGGCACCTGGACAGGCTGATCAAGGCCTTCAAGTAGTATCCGAGGGTATGCCTAGAAACAATAGCTCCTCCTCTAACAACCCCTCTTCTAAGCGTCCCCGAGATACTCATGGTCGGTTCTACAAGGAATAGGCGATAGGTGATAGTATAGTTGTGTCCTTTAGCTTTTAAATAAACATGTTATTTTCTTATAGTTAATCTCTAAGTGTCTCTCTAATTTCTCTTCCTTTGTTTTCTTACTATTTGTAAACCTAAGCTCTTATGTTTCCTATATGTCTAGCCTTTAGGACAAGTTTTTTAATATTCTTTAATTACTTTCTATACTCTGTTAAGGTTTTCTATAGGCTCCTATATATTATCTAATATTAAGTAGCCTCTCTAACATATAAGATACTATCTTTCTTTTCTCTTATTCCTATAGTTAAGTATTAACTCTACCTTATAACGCTCGTCTCCCTTAATCTCTATTAAAAGTAGCTCTAGAACTATACCTACTTAGAGGTACTAAGGCTCTAATAGTAAGACGTAAAATATATTATAGATTTTATATAACTCTAGAAGTATTAATTTATACACTTATTAGTAGTCTCCTTAAATAGCCTTAATTATAAATAGTTCTAAGTATCTGTCTACTAGCTTCCTACTTAGCTATAACTAGTAGATATACTTACTCTAAAGTATTACTTTATTATTTACCTTAAATTTCATATTAAGAGTCCTCTTATTATAGTGTTTCTTTTACACCTTAGTTATAGCTATCTATTATAACTTTAAGGTTTCTCGTTTCTCGCTTAATACTTCTACTCTACTTCTTACTACTAGCGCTTTCTCTTCTATAACGTTGTCCTTAATATAGATTTCTACTAATAGATAGAAACTATAAGTAGTATAAAACAGGCTTATACTAATTATAGTATAATAGGAGTTATTATAAGTAAATTCCGCTAATACTAGCTTTAAGGCCTAGTTATTCTAGTAATAGTTATAATAACATCTTAGGTATTATTCTAGTATCTAGTTTAAGTTTTTAGTCTAACTATCTATCTATAGGTAGAATATAGTACTTAAGTGTCTTCTTATCTTAAGAATAAAACAAAATATACTCTAAAATTTACTAGTAAATACTAACCTCCTGTCTAATATAATACCCTTAGATATTCTAAAATCCTTAAATATAAAAAGTATAAATAGTTCTATAAGCTCTTCTACTATAACTTCCTTCGTTATATAGATATAGTAGGCTATCTTTATATATCTGTCTACTATTATAAGAATAGAGTTATATACTTTATCTTAAAATTTCAATAGTAGTAGTTCTATAATAAAATCTATTATTATCTCTTTCTAAGGTCTAGAAGGAATAGAGAATAAACTTAGCAAGCTATATAGTAGATAGCGCTTTATAGTTGTTCTCTAGTATACTAGGCACGTCTTAATATAGTCTTTAATATCCTTCCTTAGTCCTTACTAGAAGTACTTACACTATATAGCTTCTACTATCTTACCGACGCTAAAATACCCTATAAATAGATTATTATAATTTACTTCTAGTAGTTCTTTTCTAACTACTAGATTATATAGTATATAAATAGCCCCTCTATAATATAATAAGCCTCTTATATTGATATTCTATCTAATAGCTCTAGCTTTTCTCCTTAGCTTCTACTTTTTATACTTCTTATACTATATAAAGGGGTTACTCTTTTATAGCGCTGTAAGAAGTTTAATAAGTATTAAATCTATATTATTAAATACTATTTTAGAGTTATTCTATCGTAGGCCTAATACCTATAATATATACTATTTATAACTAGCTATATTAGCGACAGGCTTAAGTAGTAGGTCTTCTACTACTCCGTCGTAGTTCTAGCTAACTCTATAGATTATTAGCTCTAGTGTCTCACCGGTCGAGAGGTGTCTACTCTCTCTCTCCTAGGCCTTGAATTATAGCGCTTTAGAGTCTTCTATAACTCTAAGAGCTACGATTTATAGCTCCTTAGTATCCTACTACGTTGTCCTTAACAACTTATATAATAGTAGAGACTCGTCGTCTCTCTTACTCTTATTATACTTATAATCTAGTCTTCTAGACAGCCTGTCCGCTAGGTTTGTTTTACTCTCTCTATATTCTAATATAAAATCAAACACTACTAATTCTTTAGCCCATCTAGCCTGTCTTCTATTTAGTTTTCTTTTTGTTATAAAGTATTTTAGATTATTATAATCTGTCTTAACAATAATAGTATACTAGGTATACATAAGGTAATGTCTCTACTACTAGAAAGCTAGTATAATCGCTAGAAGCTTCTAATTATAAGTATTATAGTTGACTTCTACTACTATAAATTTCCTTAAATAAAAAGTAATAGAATACTACTTCGCGCTCGCATCTTTACTAAACAGTTACAAGAGGATACATCCCGCTATAAAGCCTAACGCATCTGTTTTAACTTTAATTGCCTTCCTTACGTCAAAGTATTATAGTATAGGCGTAGTAGTGAAAGCTACTTTCAAGTCTTAGAACGCTCTTTCTACTTGCTCTGTCTATTAAAAGGATTACTTCTCTCTTAGTAGGTTAGTAATAGGTTTTATTACTATAGAGTATCTATAGATAAAACGTCGATAGAAGTTAAAAAACCCTAAGGCAACCTAGGTTTCTTAAATACTTCTTAGTAACAGCTATTCTAAGATAGTAGTTACTCTACTTAGTTCTATCTATATACCTTCTAGGCTAATTACAAATCCTAGGAATATAACTATATTAGTATTAAATCTATATTTCTATAAATTTACTACGAGTCTATACTATATTAAGCGTTTAAGAACCTATCGTACTACTATATTATACTTGTCTAGGTTCTCTAAGAATATTAGAATATTATTAAGGTATACTATATATATTATATCTACTAGGCCTACTAAGGCCTAGTTGATATATACTTAAAATGTAGCTAGCGTATTATAAAGGCCGAAAGGTATTATATAGTACTTAAAATACTTATAGCGCGTATAGAACGCCGTCTTCTACTCGTTACTCTTTCTAATCTAAAGTTAATAGTATATATCCTTTAAGTCTAGCTATATAAACCTCTTAGCTCTATAAAGACAGTCTAACGTCTTAGTAATTAAGAGGAGCGGTATTCTATCCTTAACTATAATCTTATTTAAACTCTAGTAATCGATATATAAATGTAGCTTCTCTTCTTTCTTTAGTATAAATATAATTAGCGTCTCTACTAGGCTAGTAGACCTTTAAATCTAACTCTTTCTTTTAGACTCTACTAGGTACTTCTAGAGTACTTCTAGCTTCTTCTTAGACAATATATATACTAGTCTCTAAGGTGGCTTACTACTAGGCTTAATATTAATCTTATACTCTATTTTATAGTATAATAGTAGCTCTATAGCCTTCTGTTTCAAGAAAGTATCTGTAAGATCCTAATACTTAATTAGAAGTGTCTGTTTAGGTCGTTATACTATAGCGTTAATCTAGTAGCTACTCTTCTTACTCTCTACTAGAAAGATCGTTATAGTAAATATATATAGCTCGGTTTTTATTACTTATATAAACTCCTTTACTATTAACAGCTTAACCTCTGTTTTCTTAAAAGAGTATCGCTATATAAGGTTCTAAAAGTTAATTACTACCTAGAGTACCTATAGTTCTAGTAGTCTAATTATAATATTAATTCTATTAATATTAAAATTATATAATATAAATTCTAGTTTATTAATTCTACTTTCTCCTAGCGTATCCTATACTATTATTAATAATAGATAGTTAGTATAAGAAAGTATCCTTTACTCTTATACTACTACTAATATAGTTAGCCTTCTAGCTATTACTAGTAGTTCTATTTCTATAGTAGTATGTCTTTATATATAGTTTACTTCTATAGTAGTATCTAGGATTACTCTAAGCTTATACTTATTCTTTCCTTGTTCTAAAATCACATCGGCTGTTAAAAACAAGGGTAGCTCCTCGGCTTACTTACGCACCCTTAGCTTCTAACTAGCTGCTCTAAGAGAGGAGATTACTACTAGCTAATAACTTTTTCCTAGTTGTCTTAGACTAGGATAACTAGATACTAGGTGACCTGTCTTACTATAATTATAACAGGTCTTATCTAGACAGATAGTAGTATAGTAGCTCTTCTTATAGTATTTATAACAAATAATATTTATAACATCTCGTTTTCTTATTAGCGTAGGATTAGTTTTCGTAGTAGAGGTGTAGTAGTTATTAAGTAGTTCTCTCTTAGGAGAGCGTTCTCTTTAGTATAATAGCGTTCCCCTTATAGGTAAGCGGCTATATTCTTATATAGTAGCTCTAGGCTAAGTCTGTTCTCTTTAGATAGAATATTAGTAGATAACGTTCTCCTTATAGATTACTAGTATAATAAGGTCCTCCTGTTTTCGTAGGATATATAGTTCGTTATTAATTTTTATCTAAATATTCTTATATAGTTTTACTAAAAGATTATTCCTCTTCTAGAAGTCGTTATATATCCTAAGTTTATCCTCTTACTTGTCTAAGTAGGCTATAAAGAACTGTACTAACTAGCTACTTTAATACTCTACTCTTTCCCACTTTATAAGAGCGTCTATGTTTCGGTTCTCTAGATTAGAGATAGCGTTCTTTATGAATTCCTTGAATTCTTCCTATATTATTATGTTAATCCCTTCTACGGCCTCTCTACGCCTCTATATTGTTTTTGGAATCCCCTTAAAAGCGGATACATAGTGCGTGATCTTCGCTACGTCTGTCCTCTAGGTTGTGTCCTTATCCTCCCTCTATTTCAGCTCTACGTTATAAAAGAACTCCTCTGCCTCTTTGATTAATCTTCCTCGGTAGGGTTTTAGATCCTGTGTCTTCGGGATTCTAGCGTTCCCTCTGCGCTCTAATGGTGGTTCTCTGATACTGGATACTAAACTTGGTGTAATACGTCTGTCTTCCCTTTGTTGGATCCGAGCGTCCCTGCTTTGAAGAAGTGTCTCGAGTCTCTCTTCCCTTAACCTTAATTCTGTAAACAAGTGTTCCTCTGCTTCTAACTCGCTGATCCTACTCTGGATTGCTTCAAGTTTTCTTCTAACTCTGTGCTCTCCTGATACTACTTGCGGTTCGCTGTTGTTCCGCGGTAGTTCTATATTCCTTTGCGAGTCAGGGGTCGGTTCCCTCTGTCCTTCCTATGTCGATTGTTCTTCGCGTGGTTACTGTGAGTCTTCCTCTCTGCCCGCGTGTGTGCCGCTGGGTATACTCTAAGTCCCAGATGGCCGCTCGTCTGTTGGGAATCGGCTTTGTGATCTTGTTGTTAGTCTTGTCGCTATTTTTACGTCTTGTTGTCTTGTACTAGACTGCTTCCCTAAGGGTTTGATCGATTATAATGTGAGGAACTGAATAAGCAGTAGAGTACACAGACGTGATAGAACTACTAGTGTTCTATTGTAATACAGAATAATCGATGTCTCTCTTCTGCCTTCGTCTTCTCCTTGTTATATATCTAGACCTCTTGAATACCCCTTCCTATATCTCTAGCCTTCCTATTTTCCTGAGAACATCTCTAGTCTCCCTACATTCCTGAAGACATCCCTAGTCTCCCTGCATTCCTGAAAACATCCCTAGTCTCCCTACATTCCTGAAAACATCCCTAGTATCCCTGGCTTCGACCCGGTTGCGGGCTGCCGTCGGGCTGCTGTCGTATGCCCTGTGCCCCGCGGATACCCCTCGCTTGCCGAGCCCCTGGTTTACCCGACCCCCTTAATCCAAGCCTCTCACAATAAATCTTCTTATATCTAGATTAAGTATATATCGAATAATTATTTTCTTCTCTAGTTTATTTAATTTATAACGATTAGATCTAGTTTCGAGATAAGAAGTTTAGCTAGCTATTTAGTATTATAGTATTATTTTAGAGACTTTATAGGTTTTTATAGTAGAGCGATAACTAAGTTTTTTAGACGTTTAGATAGTCTTAATAGCTAAGGTAGTTTATACTTCTTAAGTATAAACTTCTATATTTAGTTATAGAGAAAATATATCTCGAAGATAGTAGATAGTAGAGTAAGAAAAAGTATACTACTCGATAATATATACTACTTAATAATAAACTATATTAATTCTTTTTTATAATATAAAAATAACTATTAAGAAATAAAAGCTTTTAATTAGATAAATAGATATATTACTTTTCTATATTTATAATTATTATAATATAGTTTACTACTAAGCGATATACTTTTCTCTACTCTACTATCTAAAGAGTAAAATTAAATAATTATAATATATTATATTAATTAATCTAAATCTAAATCTAATAAACTAGAAGTATCTATAGCCTCTTAACAAGTTTATATATTATAACTAGACTTCTTATAGATACTATATCGTCGCCTAGACAGCTATCTCTTCTTTTACCTACTTCTCTTAGAGCGCTTATCGCGTCGAGTCTATTTCTCTACTTCCTTCTAAGCTAATACGTTCTATATATCCTCTATAGTAAGTGCTCTCTTTTAATAGACCTAAGTCTTTTTAGCTCTCTAGCGTTTACTTAGTACTTTATTTACCTTGCGAAGAGTATAGACTTTAGCTAATAATAAAGTTGTCTTATAAGCTAACAGCTCTATACCCTTAGCTAATATAGCTACTATCTAGAAAATAGAGGTTAGCGAGCTTTCTTAATAACGTATAATCTAATTCTTAACTAATATCGTCTATAAAAGAGTATTAGTTAGGTTATAAGGAAGAAGTCTATAAGATCTAAAGGTTAATATTAGTAGAGAGAGTCTATAATACTATATTTCGCTTATATATTCTTAACTAGTTAATACTACGCGCTAATAAGCTCTAGATCTTCGTATAAGGCTCTTTAGAAGTTATAAACACAATTAAAACACGTCTTTAACTCTAGTTATTATTAAATGAATTAATATATCTAGTTCTTACTAGTATATAGTATCTCTTAAGATTTAAGTAGAAGATTTACTATATCTTTAATACTAGTTAGATAGAGTGTAAATCCTCTTAAATCTAAATTAAGTATATATTAAATAATTATATCCTTCTCTAAGTTATTTAATTTATAATAATTAGCTTTAATTTTAGAGTAATAGATTTAGCTAGCTATTCTATATCGAAGTATTACTTTAGAGACCTTATAGATCTTTACTATAGAGTGTTTACTTAGCTTTTTAGACGTTCGAATAGCCTTAATAGCTGGAATAATTTATACTTCTTAGGTTTAAATTTCTATAATAAATAGTTAAAAAAACACGTCTTAAAGTTATAAGAAGTAGAGTAGAGAAAAGTATATCGCTCGGTAATATACGTCGCTTAGTAGTAAACTACGTTAGTATAAAAAGAGTTCTTAAATAGTAGTATATCTCTATTTCTTTTACTAAAATAGATCTAATTTAGTTAATAACTTTAGAAATAAAGACTTTTTAAAATATACTATTTAAACTATTTAAACTAGTAGTAGTAAATAATAAAAATAGTATAAAACTACTAATTATTAAGTTATTTTTAGTTAAAAGTAGATAGATTTAAAAAAAATTACTAGACTATACTAAGAATTAATAAGATTTAAATTTAAAGAAATCTTATAAAATAACTAGAATAGTAATTCTTTATAATTCTTAGTATAAAGATAAATATATACTAGTATTTATAAATAATTTTACTTTATACTAATTTTTATTTTTTAATTAATATAGTTTACTATCGAGTTAGCTATATTACTAAGTCGACTACTTAAAATATATATAAAAAATATCTATATAACTCTAGTAAAAATCTATAGTTCTTAATAAAAATTAATAAAATTAAAAACTTTACTTTATTACTATATATATAAGTAATATTAGAAATCTTAGATACTTACTAATTATAATAGCTAAGTTATTAAAGAAATTAAAAAAACTCTATAAATATAGAGATAATTTTAAGCGAATTATTAGTTATAGCTAGTAAGTGTCTATAAATCTTAATATTACTTATTTATATAGTAACTAAGAAATTTTTTTAATTTTATTAGTTTTTATTAAGAATTATAGATTCTTACTAGAGTTATATAGACGTTTTTTATATATATTTTAAGTAGTTAACTTAATAATATAGCTAACTTAATAGTAAACTATATTATATTACTTTCTTTTTTTAATAAAGAATTTTTATTAGAATAAAGCTAAAATTATTAGTTTAAAATTTTTTATCTAATTTATAAAACTATATAAATAATACTTTTTTAATTTAAAGTATTTACTCTAATAGTACTTATAGTAATATACTAATCTAGAAGTATAAAAAGAATATTAAGTAAGTAAATTATAAGTTATAAAAGCTCTAGTATAAGAGTCTAGATAAGAGTAATAAAAGTAATAAAATAAAGTTATAAAGTAGTATTTTTAGAAGTAAATAGACTTAATAATACTAGTTTACTTTTTAAGTTAAATAGAAATTAAAAATAGAATTAAAAGTAAGTATTTAATTAAAACTTAAGTTTTAATTATTAATTATAATAATTAAATAATAGTTACTAAAGAGGACTTATATAGAATTTTAATAGTATAGTATATTTATTTACTAAATTTATTAACTTAAAGTTAATAAAGTTTATAAAGTAAAACTATTATTTTTTAAATAAAATATAATATATAATAGTATTAGTTACTATAATTTTTATAGAACTAGTATAAATTATAACTACTTTACTCGAAAGGCCTATGTTCTTATAAAGCTTTAATTAATTAATTTAGCGATAACTCTCCTAGGCTCCTAAGCGCGCTATCTATAGGTACACTCCGGTGTCTACGGAGCTACCGGTGCCGGCGTGTCTAAGCCTCGCTAGCCTGGTAAGGTTCTTGTGCCTACAAAGTGTAATTGCTTCTATACCCTCAAACACAGCCGTGGCTTCTCCGTGGACTGACCGTCTTATTCTACAACTTACTTCGTAGGAGTCGTACCTACAAGTACGACGGGTTTGAGGTTAAACCGTGGGAGAACTGGAGCGCGGCGGGTTTGTGGAGAGCCCGTCCTTCCATTTCAGTGGAGGTAGGGTTAGGTACCGAGGGTACCTAGCCTAGGCGGTGGGGCCCTACCTAACTACGAGTAAGTAACCTGTACTTGTAACAACAACAATACAATATCGCTAGATCCTACTGTCTTATGATACGGGTGGTGTTATTCTGAAGACTTTATCATTACAGGTTATTCCATCCGGCATGAGTAGCGGCATCTTTGGTTAGACTGTTCGTCTGGTGCTGTATTGTTTTGATTCACCAGGTAGGCTAAGTAGCGGATGCGCCGGCCTCACGGATTATCTGCTCACAGCACATAGTACCCCTTTCACGATGGCATATGGAGACAATCACCCCGAAGAAGAGCGATATAGCCTTCTTCAAAGAAACGAGGATCTCGACGATCCAGATAACCCAATAGACGAATCAACCCAAACGCGCCCATTGCACCTAGACGAACTCTCGGATGACGACTCTCCCCCCACCCCACGATTTCTACAAGATTTGGGCTCCTACAAATATATCAAATGGGTGCCGGTACCTGTGAGAAGGGTCTGCAGAGCAGTGGGGAATTGGGCAAAGGGACCGGATCCCCCTCGAAGGCATACGATAACGCCGCTGTTTCCGATCATACAAGAGTTTCCGATCCGACTTTTGGACCTGTATATCCCTAAGAAACGACATCGGATATCGCTTTTGATCGCGTTCTACTTTTCCTGGATCCTCACCTTTGCTCTGGTGATGCGCGAAAGTACTTTTGCGACCGAGATCGAAGGGTGGGGAGCCCCGGGAAACATAGGATGCGGAAATACATATTGGGTTCCCGGAAACAGCTGCGGACTGAACGGGAATGATTGTCGACCCTTCAATGGGAGTGGATTTGCATTCAGGTGTCCTGCCAATTGCGCTAGTACACAAGTTTTGAATATTCGGGCGGTCGGGGCACAGGAGATTATCTACCAACCGCTAGTTATTGGCGGTCCCTCGAAAGAGGATGATACACCATACTACAGAAGCGATTCCTTCATTTGTGGTGCTGCTATCCACGCTGGTATTGTTGATAATGCCAAGGGCGGATGCGGGGTAGTTTCTCTGGTTGGGGAGCACAGCAATTTTATCAGCTCTGACCGAAATGGGATAGAGAGTATTGCATTTGATGCAGCATTCCCTTCTTCCTTTACATTTCACTCTGGCACTACATGTGAAGCGAAAGATCCGCGCTGGTCGCTTCTTTTTGTTTCACTAACATATACCATCTTGCTATCTTTATTCACAACCTCTCCAGGCCTATTCTTTTTCAGCATTTTCACAGGTCTTTTTGCCCACGTTGGACTTGCTTCAGACCCACCTGGGCACAGCTCAATTCCAGGTCTTCTGTCAAATCTTTTAGGAAAATTTCTCCCGGCCGCATTTTGTGCATTTGTCATGTACAAATACATGGGCGTTCATAGAGCTCTTAGTGGTCTTACCGCCCAAATTGAGAAGACCATTTTATGGCTCGGGGCATGCTGGGTTGGAGCTCTCTCAAATTACACCTTCGAATGGATCCCAATCCAACGCCTCAACGCCCACGATATCAACCAACAACCCGGAGCAAAACTCGCATTGGTCCTCATAGTATTATTCATAGTCCTAGTAGTCGTCAAACAAGTATTCTTCTTCCAACAGGAAGGCAGGCTAATTCGCTATCTTGGAATATACGGTATCTTCATAAGTGCCATCCTGGCATCCCTCCTTCTCCCTGGACTCAGTCTACGAATCCACCATTACATCCTAGCACTCCTCTTCCTCCCAGGAACAAGCATGCAAACCCGCCCAGCCCTCCTCTACCAAGGTCTCCTCATCGGCCTCTTCATCAATGGAATCGCTCGATGGGGATTCGATCCTGTCCTCCAAACCCCCGGTGCTTTACAAGGCGATGCGCCCCATAATTCGCGTCTCCCCATCATTTCCAAACCCAATATCTCATCCGGTCCCAACTCAACCATCTCATTCCACTGGCTCACCCCGCCTGAACCCTACGATGGCATTTCGGTGCTGGTCAATGATGTCGAGCGTTTTAGGGGGTACACGGATGAGGGCTTTGCCAGTGATAGTAAATTCGTGTGGAGCAAGGGCGTGAAGACGGGGGACCCGATGTATTTCCGTTTTGCGTACATGCAAGGGAGTAGGGCTTGGGATTATACGAGGGCGGGGATTTGGACTCCGGATGGGGGATGGGTGGAAATGGAGGCGGGACCTAGTAAAGTTAAGAGGACGGTTGAGGAAGGGGTGGGCTTGGTGAGGAGGGAGTGCCATGATGGACGGTTGAGGGGATGATGTTATGATTATGGTGTTATGATTTTGTGAACTTGGGACTATGGAGGGGCTTTTAGGAGATGACATATATACGGAATAGATAGGTGAATACTGTGAGATTTTTTTGAATTTGACGTGGAAAGGTTATGCTAGTAGGTGAGGAATTTTTTTCAACTGTCACATGAAAAGCCCAAATAATCCATGTAGTTCAGGAGAATTTAAGATTTCAATTTAATAGACCTCAAGTGTCCGTCAAATTGATCCCCATATTATTTGGGAGAATAATGCTACTTTCTTAGTTCACAGCCATAGTACAGAGTGGTAGGGAACAAGACTCCCAGCGAAGGCTTGCATGTTTATGTTGAGCGGCCGAGGCGCTGGAAATCCCTTGACTTGACAGCATTTTGTCACCAATACCAACATTTAATGTCAAGCTCTTCAGATCTACCTCAAGACCAATACGTCCTTCAATCTTGGCGCACGCTCTGACATTCTTAGCATAATGGTGCCTTGCTTCTGTTTAATGTGCGGGAACATACTTGATATCTTCGATAGAGGAAACTATTGAATACAACTGCTGTGGCGAGGCTTACCAGTGGTCACTTTACCTTGTATACTTACTAATTCTTTTACACGGATACAGATATCTCAGAGACAGTAACAAGATACTACTCGGAGTACTCTGAGTAACTCCTCTACTCTACTCAAACTCTACTTTGCTCTACTCTGAGTACTACTCAAGTAGTTGAGTAGTTTGTGCTTACACTGCTTTCAAGTCGCTTGACCCTAACGGTGAATAATTGTTGGTGATCCCTGTAGAGAAAAGGAGGCCAATTAATGACGGCCAAGTCCAATCTGATATACCTACAAAAGGTGTTTCAGTCATGTTGAAAAGGCTCCACGCGAAGGTCCTGCCCTGTGCCTCCCTTGTTATCTAGTTTAAAAGTATAATCAAATGCTTTTAGTCAGCGTCCATTACGTCAACAAAGTTAACAATATCTAATTAGACGTCCCTCAATAGTATTCATATCAAAAGCTATCTCTAATGAGGTTCGCGGCTATATCCAAATAATGAATATATTATACTTTTCTTACCGCTCTTTTACCAGTTTACTTCGTAGTAAAATACTAACCCTACTTATCTTAATCACTACTTATACTCTACTCTACTGCTTAAAAGTACTACCCAAGTAGTATTAAGTAGCTAAGTAGTTTGTATTTATATATATAGAAGGTTCTGTAGACCTTTACGGAAAAGGGGAACCGGACTTATTCCTATTATTGCAATTCCCTAGCTTAGTACGACTTTATGACACTAGGGGGTTTGAGAAGGGTTATTCTCACCCCGATTTTTAACAGTCGTTAATAAATATTAATTAACCATGCAATAGATTGTTTACTGGACTTGGGGATCGAATGGAGATTAGCTCATCAAAATCCCGGAGCAAATACCATTGCCAAGGCAAACGATTAATGTAGAAAGTATATATTTCCTACTCTAAGATTTTAACCTCCATTGCCATTCCGTACCGGCGTACGCAAACTAGAGCTTCTCCGACAAAAGAAAAAAGCGAGTGTTCAATTCCGCTAAAGGTACCATCGTCCTTTCTCATCTCCCCTTCCAGGATACGTGTATCCCAAGCCTATGCGTTGACACACTTCCAGCTGGATGCCTTGTCGTTGATCCAGCTTGGGAACAGGTTGCTACCAGGGTTGGCATTGAAACTGAATCCCGTGCCCACGCAATTGGCGTCACTAAAGAAGGTATATTTCAGCATAATGTCTAGTCAATTGTAGGAAGCGGATTGCTTACACCCAAACAGTGCAACGGAAGCCTGCCTTGGCTTTGCCCGAAGAGAGAATGTCGTTGAAGTTGCTAGGGAAGTTTACGCAAGTCCCGACAGTGGATGAACCTGTGAACTTGAGGCCGAGAAAGTCCCTGTTACAATCGGTAGGTCAGCACGATTTCTTGAATTCCGGTCTCCTGGGAAAGCAACGAGAAAGATGCTGGATGGACTTACTTGTCTTGCCACACGTCGATCAATTGAGTTGCGGCGACAGCATCGACAGCATTGACAGCTGGAGCAGCTTCAGCAATCGGAGCTGGAACAGCGGCGACCAAGGCGGCGAGGAGCGAAGTAACAGTGAAAGTTGTGAACTGCATTTTGACGGTTGGCAAATTGTTTTGAAAAACCTCGAAGAATAATTGTAGGCTATGAAATTGAACAATGGAAGCAGAGAATGAAGATTTGGCTGAGGGTGAAGATTAAAGACTGGAATTAGGAGGGTCGAAGGGTTTATATATAATTTGTTGTGGTTGAGGCGAGCTTCTGCATCCTTCTTTTTGCGAATACATGATGAAGGTATTCTCACCTCAGATCTATTCTCATCATCCAACTAAGTTTTAATTCTCGGATAAAAAATCCGGCTATCGTTCTCATGTCGGCTTCGTGCAAGCTTGGCCAAGAAATCAGATTTCAGAAGCAAGAACTGATCAGCTTACAACCTGCACCAGTCACTATACGGGTTCATATTATGCCTCGCTTTCTTCTTTGGGATTAATGTTTCAATCTTCTTTCTCGGGTCTGAGGTCTTTTGTAGAATCTTATGGTTTCGGGTAATCGTTCGGCTCCACTCTCACCGGGTGAGGGTCAACAAGACAAGTTTCTGAGTAATGCGAGTTTTTTTTTTGGAAAATTACGTTAAAAAGAAACGACATCTTAGTATTGCTTTTATAAGAAGTAAAAAGCTTTATAATTATTTACTATACCCTAGTGAAAAAAATGTATACTTCTACATCTTGACTAGATAATTTAATTTTGAAAAGATTCTCCACTAAAGTCCACGTTTGTTGTCTTAGACTTTGAAAATTGGAGAGATTCTATTTGTTTAAGCCAGAACTTGAAATGCATCTATAACTTATATTACTGAAGCTTGTTAGATTCGTGGTTTATTATGAATGTAAAAGTTATTCTTCTATATAAAACACCATTTCATAATTTCTAGGTGTAAAACAAGACAGGTTTATTACTGAGAAACTCATGTTGCTGACCCTTACACCGTAAGCAGGCTTATTGGGTAACCCGAGCAATTATTAAAGAGGGGCACGTGTAGTAGACATATAAATTAAAATTATGTCAGTCGAAGTAAGCGTCCACAGAATGGGCATCATACGATGTGCCAAGATGAATGCATTAGCAAATATTAATCAAAACCACTAGAGGCTGTGATGTCTTTAATCAATCTGTCGTTTATCCTGCCTTGATCACTGGAGTCCATTTGCAATACGTAGTAGCCTCACTTCCATTTATCCCAATTTAACACCTAGCGTTCTTTTGAAAAAAACATCTACGGGCCTAATGTAATAGATTTCGTAATATCTTCAATATATACAGCACTCTTTTAATCAAATATCTCGTATCGTTTCCTTACTATATATCTAGTACTATAAACAGTTTTTGAAGTTGTTAGCCTAGATCCGAGATCTTACTAGTAGAAGAGAGAATATATTCTAAAATAAGAGAGGATTACTAATTTTTCGTAGAAAAGAGTAATCTCTTTTCTAGTAGTAATAATTAAAAAGATACTAGTATATATATTAAGAGATTCTCGGATTTAATAGTATGTTTAAACTATATAGTAACTATAGATTAAGATAAGACAGTTTTACTCTTTAGTAGTATAATTCTAATTATTCTAATAAAGATTTCTAACTAAATAGACCTTAACTTAATCTTCGATTATTCGTACTTAGTTACTACTACTAAAGTTTTCCTAATAACTTATCTATAACCTTAAATAATATTCTATTTATAGAATATTACTCGAAATCTCTATAGAGCTCTATTAGCGGAGACTATATTATCTTCTAACGTGTTTCACAAGCGAGTCGCCTACCTAAGCGAGTCGTCCACTTTCCTAGTCGCGTACTATCTACTACCTTTAAATCATAATAGCTTAACACCACAACATTCAATTACCTTCTTAAGAAGCTAGCATCATTTTAGCGACCTAAGTACTTGAAAACGACGTACTATTAACCGAACGAAGCGCTATAAAGATTTACTAGGTTCCTCGAAAGACTCTCTCTAATCGACGCGCTAGAAAGCCTCTATAACGCGATTACTAGCCTAATTTAAAAAAAACTTATAAAGCTAGAGGAGGATATAATAGTTAGATATATATTAGAGTTAGATTTACAAGGGTTTTCGCCTATAAGGAATATAGTATAAGATATAGCTAATAATCTACTAAGAGAGCGCGACGAAGAGCCTATAGATAAGAACTAGTCGAACAACTTTATTAAACGTACACCTAAGCTTAAAACTTAATAGAGTCGTTCTTATAATCGTTAGTAAGCTTTAACTAAGGATCTACGAGTTATTAGCCTATAGTTTCTACTTATATAGTCTATTAAAGAGAAATATAGTATTTAAGAGAAGGATATCTATAACTTTAACGAAAGTAGCTTTATAATAGAGGTTATTTCGTTCTAACTAGTTATTATAAGCTTAGAAACTTATAGGAAGTAAAAGTAAGTTTAGCTAGGTAATTATAAGTAGTTTATAGTTATTTAGAGAGTTAATATAATAGAATAAGTAAACTTACTATTTATTATATTCGTAGGTAACATAAGATAACTAAGTATCGCTAGGTTTAGTTCTTATAAAGAGGTATAATCGCGAACTAGTTGTTTACTTAGAGGTAAACTTATTACTTAACTATAAAGCTATTAAGATAGTAATAATAATATAATATTAAGTTAAGTATAAAGCTTCTAACAAATAGTAGATATACTAGTCTTATATAGAACCTTCGTCCTTATAATACTAACCTGCTAGCCTAGTCGCTCTGTCGCTGCTAGACTAGTAGACTGGTCGCGCCGTCTAGTAATCCCTGTTCGTGTCACGTGATTTATAACTAATGAAATCCTTAGATCGTTTAGCTAGCCTAACCGATCCTTTTAAATACTATAAGAGTATGTGATAGTGCTCAACCTGTCAGGATGCCGCCTAGTCTTCACTAGTTACGTATATATGTGATTTATAACACTCTAAGGCCTTAGTCTTAGTCTATAACTTTTTCTCTTCTATAGTTGCGATTCTTATTTAGCCTTCGACTTCCGCGCGCTAGGCTCTCTTTATATATAGGTCCTCTATTAGTTATACTTCTACTTTAGCCTCTATAAGAGCCTCTAGGTTATTAGTATTCTAGGGAATCGTTATAGTAGACTCTACGTTTAAAAGAGAGAAAGAGAGTACTATATCGCTAGTAGAGGTATTTCTAGTTTATACTATATTAAAGGTAAATAAGAAGTCTAAGTAGCTTCGAATAGAGATAAGAGCTCTAGCTAGAATCGATAAATCGTAAAAACTATCGTTTTTAAAATAGGTGGTACTATAGCTAAGGTATAGACTTTCCCTTACTCGAGTGTCAGGGGAAAGCTAGTGCTTACGTAAGCTTCTAACACTCCATAAAAACAACTCAGACAATTTCACACTCTATTTATAAGGGAATGGAAATTAATTGATATTGAATATGTCTTGCGCTTAGTCCTGAGCTTCTATGTGAAAGTGACAGGCTTGTAACCTTCTTTCTCTAAAATACTTCCGAAGAGATGACGCCACGCCTTCTTCGTCTGCCCTGTAGGGTTGAGATAAAAACCAGTACTAAGCATAGGCTTAGATGTGATCCAGAATTTCGGATAGAAGCCCGCAGATTCCCAATCCAGGATTCCTTCCAACTTACCCTCTGCCGAAATCATAATATTGCCTGGCCCAAGGTCAGCATGATAGAAATGCAAGCAAGGCCCAATGTCAAAATCGTGTAGGTTCCATCGGCGTGAAAGATAAGCAAGAAAGTCCTGGAGAGGAAGGGGTCCAAAAGGTCTAGGTTTCCACGACAGATGAGAAGATTCGGCAGGCAATGCCAAAAATGGCTCGAGCACGCCGCAATCAGTCGTGCTTTCGACCGTGTTTGACGTGATTTCAGCAAGCTGAGAACAGTACCTTGCAATCTGAGAAGAAATATGTGTCTTTTGGGTTGAAACTAGTCTAGGCCAGGCTTCTCGCAAAGAGCATCCATGAATGCACTTTAGGATGAGAAATGAGCGATTCTACTTATGATCAACCCAAGAACATGTGACTTTTGGAAGAGGAATTTTAGGGGCATTCTTTTGGACAAATCGGATAGTGTCGCTCTCGAGCTCGAGCCCTTCACACCAAGCCTTTACCTTTAAAAATTTATTCCCAATCCTCTAAACGGCGGCTGAGGTTTCAGCTTCATGTACCAAACCTGTTTCCAAAGTGCTTTCTAGCAATCCCAGGTCTGTTCATTCCTCTCCCTCTATCTGTTCGCGTATAATAAAGGTGCTTTCGCCGTGTTGCCAGCTAGGAACCGCTGCAGTGACGCGTTCGCACACTTTCGAGGAGCCCAGCATCCAGCAATTGGTAGTGAGTCGGCGTACCGATGTACCGGTTGGAGGTGTCATTTCACACTTTGTATTCAGATCGAAGCTCTCTCGAGCTCTCTCCTCCTCAGCTTAGAATCTTCAATAAGACAGTTTCTACGATTCCATAACCTACACCTTGGATGCTCGTGCCTGCGTGAGCAACATATCGTACGTGTCATCACACAAACCAGAGCGTGTGATTTAACTGCTTCTAGGTGGTTGGCGCAACCTAACAAGATGGTAACAGTGGCTAAGCGAGGCCAGTTGGTGAGTGAGCCAAACATGCAGGAGACTAGTCGCAGGTTAAGATTATCTTAAGATGTGAGTTCTTAAATCCAATCTAGCTATTGGAAGGCTTATTCCTACCCCGTATAAATTTCTAGCTGCCTTGAGTTTGATAAGCCTCAACTGCCTTGTATAGATTCAGTCACCAACTTGACCACCTCGCTTAAGTTGGTCACTTACTTGACTATCAAGGTTGATGACCCTAGAAAATGACACAGGTGCTTGTAAGCAAGCACGCTAGTCTGGTTTTGGAGGTGCCGCTCTTGTTCTTAGCAGTATTTTCTACTTTAGGTAGTATAAGGGGTGGCAAATTATTAGATAATTGAAGATTTCTGACATGATTTTCGGCAGGAATCCCGGCCTAGCAAGCCGCCTCCCATGTTCTATCTTACGTGGAAATTCGAGATTGCACAGACAACTTGGTTGCTTCATTGTTCTATATAGAGCTTACCCGAATCCCAATGTTTGATCGTACCAGTTTTACCTGTGAGGGGAACATTCGATGTCGACTAGAACCCTCACATGCTGCTCTAACTGTCCTTGTGGAACGACTCAAGAACACTCGCTCACGCTTCGTTTTCGACTGCGACTCTTCAGAACAACTTTGTCACGGTATTCAAGAGAACAACTTGTTGTGCTGGATCTGCGGGTGTTTTACCCCACTGTTTTAGGCAGAAGCGTATCACGTGTCAGACCCCTTTCCCCTGTATATAAGGCCATGCAGCCACTCCCACTTCCATAATCAATCAATCACTTTTGTGTCATTCTGAGCCCAATACATAGTATAGCCATCTTTGTGCATAGCACGTTTGACTATACTCACGTCAACCCAAACGAAATTGCTTATAGTATTCTAAGGTCCAACGTCAAATTCATTAACCCCGCTGTCATCTGACCCTGCAATAGCTTTACCTTTGTCGCCTTGATCGCCTTCGCTTCCAGAATCCGCACCACCACCTCTAAATTATTAAGAAGCTTTGGACAGCAGGCGTTCACGTCATCTCGGTTAGCTTGAGGTCCCTCCTGAAGCTCGAGGGATCCCTTAGGACTTTGAAAGCTAGCAACGTCAGTTTCTGTCATTCTGAAACGAAATGCTGTATAGAAAAGCTTGTGTGGTTAGCTATCGACGGTAATTTTAGCAGTTAGATGGAAATTAGATAAGTTAGTCAGTAGCGGTTTGGAAAATTTGCGAGAGATTGTTTCAAGTTTGAAGAAGTTAGAAATTTGCAGAAGTTTCGGTATTTATGTAGGCCGACAGGGACGAGAACCTCCCTTTAGCCTGCATCAGCGTAGAGTATTTTGGGCACCGGGACTTTTCGGCGCTAGTAGCACATCGCTCCCACCACTTCGCAAAACCCCGTATGCCAAACCTTTGCAAGCAAAATACTAGACACCACCCAAGATTAGTTCTGAGGCGTCAAGAATGAATCCCTAGTTCCTCCCTGGAAACGCGGTCGTAATGCTGCAAGATATCGCGATCCTCGTCAACGACCACGCCGTGCAGCCGTGCAGCCGTCAAAAGATGATTCTTGGCAGTGAGATAACGCCCACCAACAGGCACATCTGTGCGCCGATTCACTCGGAACTGCTCCGTGTTATCAACTGGCGAGGCCGTGATCGCCCCCCCCCCCCCCCATCTCTCTTCATGGGCGTATAAAGGGAGATTTAGTACCAGAGGCCAGAGGATGAGTTGAAGAGTCCACAGAAGACTAGCCCACGCTCATAGTCAGAAGCATGATTACAGCCATGAGCGTCATTACAGAATTCCAGAGCATCCCAGATATTAGAAACTAGAATTTTATGTTTAGATCAAGGTACTTCAATCTTGTCCAATAGTATGAGTTTAAAAGTGTGGCTGCATACAACAATATCCTGCTTATCCAGATTGCGCCTGGCCTCACAACCTTGGCTTGAACATCCTCCCAATACACCAACCCACCAAGAAGCCCTACGCTATTAATCGACCCAAAGCAATTAAGTGAGATGCGCTTGGTAACTTGATTGATTGTTAGCTTATACGTGTTATAATTTAGACTCGAACGACGAACTTTCCCAACGAGGCTAGGCATGGCTGACGTCCCTCTACAGCTCACGCACGATGATTATACCGTCGCGTGGATATGTGCTTTACCAAAAACCGAGCTTGTTGTCGCTGGGGCGATGTTGGATGAAGAACATCCAGTGCTTCCAGCAGCTGATCCGCGAGACACGAACGTATACCTCCTGGGCAGAATTGGGTCGCATAACGTGGTGATTGCTTGCCTGCCTGCAGAGCATACGGGTAGAGTTTCTGCTGCCATCGTGGCAAAAGATCTGCTCCGCAGCTTCAAAGCTGTCAGATTCGGATTACTGGTTGGTGTTGGAGGTGGGGCGCCATATTACAATGTCAAGGATGAAAATGCGGAGGATGAAGACTCTGAAGAACAAGATGACGATGACGATGAGGATATACAAGATATTAGACTCGGAGATGTTGTTGTAAGCCTACAATCGAAGTCTTCGGAAGCGGTAGTGCAGTATGATTTCGGAAAGTCAGTACAGGGGAAAGAATTCATGCGAACCGGTACAGTTAACAAACCTCCAAGACTCGTCTTGAACGCCGTGAGCATGATCCAAGGCCAGCACCAACGGACAGACCCCAATCTTTCGGAAAAGATAGCAAAAATGTTATTAGATAACCCGCGCATGGCTACAAAGTTTAAGCATCCAGGCCTAGCCAAGGACCAGCTGTTCAAATCGGAATCAGTTCACCCAGAAGACAAGAAACAGTGCAAAGACTGTCCTGGTCCTCTTGGCACCAATCTTGTTAAAAGAAATAGACGGCGTGACACTGGTATCAAGCTGCATTATGGAACTATTGGGTCGGCAGATCAAGTAATGAGGGACGCCACGCTGAGAGACAAGTGGGCACAAAAGGAGATGATCAAGTGCTTTGAAATGGAAGCTGCAGGTGAGTTGTAACTAAGAGTCTAAAAGTAGTGTTTCTGACTTTGATCTAGGCTTGATGGATGACTTTCCGTGCCTTGTTATTCGAGGGATTTGCGACTATTCCGATTCCCATAAGAATAAGATCTGGCAGCCATATGCTGCGGCTGTAGCAGCAATATATGCGAAAGATCTTCTACTTGTAATACCTGGACAAGGGGTAGAGAACATGCCTTTAGTCAAGCTGGGTACGTAATATTTGGCCACTTAAGCTTGCGAACCCACCCTAGATACATGTTATCGTCAATTGTGATGGACGCCTTTACTTGAGCCTTAATATAATCCTTTACTTTTGTGTATTTTCTTTCCTTTGTAGTAATAAAGTACTATTATTTTATTAATTAATTGAATTTTATACAAGATAAAAGTGAAAAATTGCTGATAAAAGATTATAGTTCCCGCTCTAGAGAAAATTGCCGAGAGTATTACAAAGCAGACGGAAAAACAAGAAACTCGATACTTGAACGAGAAAGAACTTAAATGCCTTCATGTTTTCAAATCAAAATCCTATGAAGACTTCAAGAATAATAATCAAGACCGCTTTCCTGGTACCTGTACGTGGGTGCTCGAAAACCCTAAGTACACGGAATGGTTAAACAGTCAAAAACACGACCTTCTCTGGATTTCCGCTGATCCCGGCTGTGGAAAGTCGGTATTATCACGATCGCTGGTTGATCATGATCTTAGTACACATTCACGCTCTGTATGTTACTTTTTCTTTAAGGACAACGATGATCAAAACACTGCGGCTGTAGCACTCTGTGCATTGTTGCACCAGATATTTAGCATACAACCACACCTTCTCAAATATGCTATGCCTTTATGGGAAAAGAATGGAGAAAAACTGCAAAAAGAGGCTTATGAACTTTGGCGCATCTTGATCAACGCAGCTACTGATCCAAGTTCACATGGTGTAATTTGTGTATTAGATGCACTAGATGAGGTTCGGACAAAAGATTGCAACTGGCTGTTAAATGCTTTATCGGAATTTTACAGCAAACATTCAGTACAATCCTTAGGGCGAAACTCACTCAAGTTTCTTGTTACTAGCCGTCCCTATGATAACATCGAGAGAGGTTTTCAAGATATTCCTGAACACTTGCCAAGTATACGGTTGTCTGGGGAGAAAGAAAACGATAGGATTCACCAGGAGATTGATTTAGTTATTCGAGGAAGGGTAGCGGGATTGGCTGAAGAAAACAAGCTAAGCAAAACAACAACGACGGCAATTGAAACATGGCTTCTTAATATGCAACACAGAACATATCTTTGGCTTCATCTTGCCATTGACAGCATTGAGACGACCTACCGAAACAGTCCAAATCCTGATTGGGTGTCAATCGAATCCCTTCAACTTCCATCATCTATCGACGACGCTTATGAAAAGATATTAAGCAAGATTGAAGACCGAGAAATTGCCACCAAAATTCTTCATATTATTGTTAGTGCTCGGCGACCGCTAAGCATGGATGAGATGGCAATAGCGCTTGGCCTCGCTATTAGATCAAATCCGAAATCCTCCGACTCGCTCTCTTTTCTAAAAGTTAAGATAGAGAAACATCGTGTTGAGAAAAGCCTTCGTTTATGTGGGCTCTTTATCTACATTCATCACCAAAAAATCTACCTTATTCACCAAACTGCAAAGGAATTTCTTGTTCAAAAACAAGTCCAGGCAAATAATGACTGCTGGAAATATTGTTTAAAGCCACAAGACTCTGAGACAATCATGGCCACTGTTTGTATTGAGTATCTATTGCTAGATGAGCTTAATTCGATTAAGTTGATGCAAACTAAAGGAAGGAAGACATACGACTTAATAAAGTCCCATGTACAGTTGGCATTACAAGAGGAAGACGAGGATAGTCAGCCGAAAGTAGAGGCATTTCTGGAATATTCAGCTGTGCATTGGCCTGAACATTTCAGAAACTCTACTAGTAGAGACGCACCCTTGAAAGTCTTTCGCCTATACGAAACAACAGATCATCTATTCAATTTGTGGTTCCCACTACTGTGGCGATCACAAAGGGCATATGAAGTAGAACCACGTATGAACTCAATTAGACTTGCGGCATTCAACGGTCATGATATAATCATTCCTCATCTGTTGAATGTTTACAACGACGAATTAGAATTTTTCGATGCGAAAAGACGAACGGCATTGATTTGGGCGGCGCAGTTGGGTTACGAAAGGGTAGTCAAGCTATTGCTGGACAAGAATGCCAATGTCAACGCTCAAGGTGGACACTATGGCAATGCACTCCAAGCAGCTTCTGAAGGAGGACACGAGGCAGTAGTCAAGCTATTGCTGGACAAGAATACCGATGTCAACGCTCAAGGTGGACACTATGGCAATGCACTTCAAGCAGCTTCTGTAGGAGGACATGAGGCAGTAGTCAAGCTATTGCTGGACAAGAATGCCGATGTCAACGCTCAAGGTGGACACTATGGCAATGCACTTCAAGCAGCTTCTGTAGGAGGACACGAGGCAGTAGTCAAGCTATTGCTGGACAAGAATGCCGATGTCAACGCTCAAGGTGGACACTATGGCAATGCACTTCAAGCAGCTTCTGTAGGAGGACATGAGGCAGTAGTCAAGCTATTGCTGGACAAGAATGCCGATGTCAACGCTCAAGGTGGAGGCTATGGCAATGCACTTCAAGCAGCTTCCAAAGGAGGACACGAGGCAGTAGTCAAGCTATTACTGGACA
>LKTO01000376.1:0-51630 GCA_001399465.1 Hymenoscyphus scutula | reverse complement strand
TCTCGTGATTTCGTAACCTTGTCGATGATCCGTTTACGTAGCGCATCGGTAAGCTTGAGGGGGTAGCCAGGACAAGGCTTATTCTAGACGTTAGAGGGTATATAGAGACGCTGACCTCGTGTATTTCCATTCCGAGTACGTGCCGCATTCTTCTTCGCCCTCCTCCTGATATCCCTTACCCCAGTTTCTGAAACAGGGTAAGACTCATCATCTCTGTCCGCCCATAGAAGTGACTCTTCCTTGTTAGTATTCTGTCCAATACGACTAACAATATGAGTGCGCTGCCAGACAGGGACCTCGCGGCGGCTGGTTTTCTTTATAGGCTCCTTACGCCCCTTTGAATTTCTGTGTTTTTTAGCCATTTTGGAGTTGTGGTTGTAGAATAATTGCAAAAATAAAAGTGTGTGTTGGGGTAGAAATCGATTAGTTTTGGTGCTAAATCTATACTAAAAAGTGGTGACGAGCTGAAGGGCGTTCACTAGATACTTGCCCAAGTATAATGTTTCATATACTACCTGATCATTTATAGTAAGCATCTTTTATAGTATTTAAAGTTAAGCTCGCTTAAAATACTTAAAGTATAGAATTGTAAATACCTTTAAGCTTTTATATTATTAAATACTATTAACTAGATTCTCTATAGAGTTAGAGTATATTTTTACTAAATTCTAAGTAATAATACTTTATATTAGAGAAGAATTAGAACTAAATCTAGTATTTGACTACGAACTAGTAAGTATTATTATAATTATTCTTACTTTTTATACTTTTTAACTTATAAAGAAAAATTTAATCTTAAGAGTATCAAAAATGAATAATTTAGATTTTAGATTTTAGATTTTATTTAAGGGAGTAAATTTGTATAGATTAGCTTTAAATTTATATTTTTTAATTTTATAATAAACTTAAGGTAGTTTATCAGCGAGTCGATTATATCACCGAGTCGATCACAAAAAATACATACAAAAAACGTCTGTACAACCCTGGTAAAAATCTGTAATTCTTAATAAAAATTAATAAAATTAAAAACTTTACTTTATAACATTATATATAAGTAATAGTAGAAATCTTAGATACTGACTAATTATAACCGCTAAGTTATTAAAGAAATAAAAAAATTTAATGAATATAGAGGTAATTTTCAGCGAATCGTTAGTTATAACTAGTAAGCGTCTTAAAATTTCAAAATTACTTATTTATATAGTAATAAAGTAAATTTTTTAATATTATTAATTTTGATTGAGAATTACAGATTTTTACCAGGGTTGTATAGACGTTTTTTGTATGTATTTTTAGTGATCGACTCGGTGATATGATCGACTCACTGATAAACCACGTTAATTACTTTATAAATTACTAAATAAGTTACTTTAGTTACTAAATATACTAATATTACTATACTCTACTATTAATTCCTTTCTAGGCTATTCTATTATAATACTCCTTAAGGAACTAGAGCTTAACTCCTTACTATGTCGTTAGCAAGTTTAGGAATGTACAACAAGTGCTTTGCTGTCTATCTAGGACGTCAAAACCAGTCTGCTTGGCACCGGCAAATACGCAACGAGGTGATTTGATGTGTGTACTTTTTGGTTCTAATTACCTAATTGTGGTGCGGAAAGTAGAAAGTCATGATAGCAAAATCGGGAGTATTTATGTTGCCGGAATGATATAAACGAGGATACAGCGTTTGAAAGGAAAGATTTTATTGGATTTACAGATATACTAGCATGCTATTCAGATCGAGCAGTTTGTTGTACCCCGATGTAGACCTGAGCGATAACAAGAATCATTCTTCACTCGATCCACCTACGAGTAAAACTCAGGTGCATGTTTGAACGAGAAAAAAGTCTCCTTATCATGCCCAAAGACTAACTTCCCTTTCGTTCTCTTCGCTAACCCATGGATCATCTGATTCGAATGAATCCAATCATCATGATCCCTCGCTTGCCAACCTATCGCCAGTTAACCACACATCCCCATATTACAAAACCAGAAGAAAACATACCTTGCGGATGACTCGCCTCATAATTCTCCTTAACATGATACTGATCACTCGTAAAAATCCACATCCCACTCTCCTCAAGATTAACAAGCATAATACAAAGCCCCGGCGTATGACCCTTAGCCAATCTCATCTTGATCCCCTTGAAAATCTCAAACTCCTCACCGACGAACGTCTTCCAATTCAGATTGAACTTTAGATAATGAGGCATATATACCACGTTATCACTCCCCGTCGCGACGGAGTAGAAAGCGTGTTTTAACTCCGCTTCATGAGTCCAGATTTCTACATCTGTGTCGACGAAATATTCTAGTCCACCGGCGTGATCAAGATGGAGATGGCCTAGGATCACGGCTTTGATGTCTTTGATTGAATGGCCGGTTTTTGCGATTGCGGCTGGGAGTTCTTTTTCAGCTGTGTAGTCGATTTGTGCGAATATGTCGTTGTATGGGGGTCCCCAAACTTCGGGCCAGTTTCTGCCTGAACCAGTTTCGAAGAGGATTAGTCCGTGGGAGGGGTGTTCTATGAGGACTGAGATTTGCACCAGGTGGCGGCGTTGGTGGGGTGTTGGATTTGGGTTGGATTTTGTCCCGGTGTTGGCCTGTGAGCATGCTGAATTAGAATATCTTTGGTTGAAATTCGCTTTTCGAATCAAGGATAGCTTACCCCGGTGAAGACAAATGCTTCGTCGAGTTCCATGTCACCAACGTGGAGTAACTAGAGATTTCAGTGACTTTCTTCACTTAAGTGTTTGCTCAACACTTACCCACATTCTCGTGCCCTGTTCAAAGTAATGTTAGTTAAAATTCTCCCCCATAATGAATGATATACTTATGACCTACCGGTGGGCATTTAATCAATGAATCCAAAGAAGCCATCACGGGAAAAGGGGAAAACGTCTGTACCAACTTGGGTTGAAAATGAGAACGAAGTTGGAGTTGAAAAAGCACAACACAACCATTCTTTCCCTCTTATAACTTCTCCCATCTTAGTCAAACGTATATTGATTACAGATCACCTAATACTTCATCGTTTTCGAACTCCCCACATCCTTCGTTCACCAACCATATAAGTGGTCCACCTCATGAAATGCCCCACCACTATCTATTTTCAGTTAGTACATGCGTTTCTTGGGTACCAGGGGTATTTGCAACACAGAAATAACATCAATTTCCATGGTTTATTAACTCAATAACCAACTGCACTTGAAAAGTAGAGTAAAAGACTTGGAGAAAAGTGATTACTAACTCTGCAGGATTTCTAAGTCATCAAAGAATGAACTTGCATATTATCAGTTTACCTGCAAGTAGCCTACTTGGAGGCGGATATGTCGCACGCAATACTAGCAGAAGTTTTACTAGTATTTATAATACTTATTACAAGGCCACTAACAGCCTACCCAAAAACATTCTTCAAGCAAGGTAACCTCCTACAATTCACAGGTCACCTACAAATAGCAACCTTACTCAAGAACATGAACTCATAAACTCTAGCTATGCAGCATATGAAAATTCCTCTCATTGCCTACAAATAGTTAGCAAGTATTGTTTTCCCAGAACATAGAATAAAACTATCATTTCTTTTAACAAGCAATAGAAGAAAAAGGTCTGGCATTCGTGGTGACCAACCGACAACCATTACCCCCAGTTGCACACCTTTCACACCCCGAAAACCCCCAGAATCCCCACAAAAACAACACCAAAACGAAAGAAAAGCAGCAATCCTTCTCCCAACTTCCCCCAGTAAATATAAATACACTTCCATCAGTGCATCACAAACAATTAATTCACCAGACTCCCGAGAGTAAGTATTTCCTCTATTCCACAAAGGTAGGTATGCAACCATTCGACCAAGGTAGGTAGGTAAGGTGGGTGGGCCTTTCCCCCACTACTTGTAAGTCCAGAAATTAAATGTCGAAAAGTGTTCTACTGTTTTAACGGAAAGGGTATCCCGTAATACTCTCTATAGCACGATTTCCAATTGACCATTTTGAAAACTTGAGGAAGGAGATTAAGCTCCCTTTATCTTTCACGGGTTACCTGTGGATAGCAGTTGCGTGATATATCGGAATACGGTCATACACTCGAGACATGAGAGAAGCAGTCACAATTATGAATACGACGATAAGATGATAGAATTCTGAAATTTTTTTCTTGAAACATGCCAACAGAAACGCTACATAAGGAAAAATGAAAAAGATCCAGTCAAGAAATACTGTTATAGTTCGTCATCTGAGTACTAGCATAGTAGTAGTACATTACACCCCCCCTAAAAGAACAACACCCTGTCCGAGAAACCATTCCATATTCCTTTCCCCCAAGACAAAAGAAAAAAATATCAAATTGTATTTTTACCCTGACAATTTTCAATCAAGATGTTGAAGTCACCTAGTCATAGTAGTGAACCGTTGCCGCGACATCATTCATACTCAAGTATTTAGATGAGAGCAGCGTGTCCCTCACCCTCACCAGGAGCAATCTTCTGGAAGTCACGACCAACGATGATGAGGAGTTGGGCAAAGACAGCAAGGGTGAGGAGAACACTGAGGGCAATCTGCATGAAGAAGACCTTAACGTAGGCCTTGACAAGTCTGACACGGGCACTCCAGTCAAATGTTCTCCACGCATCAAGCATACCGACAACACCGGTTCCACCAACGATCTCTGGGACCACCTTTCCATTGAAAGATCTGTCGAAGGGAACGATGGACTCTTCGGCATCGGAAAGGAGGGAAGCCTGAACTCGGGTGAGAGTAACATTGGCTGGGACGACGACGAAGAACGCGATGAGAAGTCCCAGGCCGAAGACAGCCATGGAGCTGGCGAACATCATTCCAGTCTTGCGGGATCCAAGGTTGGCAAATTCTCTTGGGTCATGCTCGGTGAGACCAAGACCGACAGCGAGGTAGAAGGGGATGATGATGGAGAGCTGCTCGGTGAGTGCGAGGACAGCAGTTGGGATGGCAACCTTCTTCCATGTTGACTTTGCGGGGAGACGACGGAACCAGCTCTTTGGGCTGGGCTCCGAGATGACGATTAGCGTCCATGCGAGACCCAGCTGGGCCAAGGCAACGGTAGCTACAGGGTGGGCGGCGAAACGTGGGAAGAATGGCAACGAAGCCAAAGTTTGAGTGAGCGCATTGATGGCGAATTGTGTAACGACGAAGACAGAGATACCGCGGAATCTGGAACGGAAGCCGCCCTTGGTTTGTAGGAGTTGTAGGGTGGTTCGGAAGCTGGCGGTGATGGGCTTTGGCTTGACAGCCTCGAGTTCGGGGGTCTTGTTGAGGCTGGCATCCGAGTCTTCGGTGGGGAGAGGCTCGAAGGTAATCGTCTCGGGAGGAGACTCGATCATGAGGAGGGTTGGCACGAGACGACCGAAGGTATATTCAATCTACAAGTAGGCATTTGGTGTTAGTAGTGGTCCAGTCAACTCGCGGATACCAACACTGGTCTCAGCTTACCATGGACATTCCAACAATGGCGACGATGAATGTTGCACCCAACATCGACACTCCCCACCACGGCATCTGATATACTGGCTCCTCTGCGCCTTCATTTCCCTTTCTCGAGTTACTCGCAGCGATTACAACGTCCATACCACGCTTCACGAGCGCCCCGGTGAATTGTGAAGCCATGGTGGCGATGGGTAGGTAGCCTTGGGCAATCTTACCGAGATGGAAAAGCGTCTGGCAGATAAAGGAATTGTTAGGAAATGATTTAGTAGTTGTGATCAGGCGTAAATTAATGCGCTCGAAGTGAAAGTTGATGGATGTGAAGTTATTGAGAAGGAAGTGGTTGAAGAGTTGTGAATAGGAGGGGAAGCAGGCAGCCAAGTATAGCATACTCTGAATACGACAAATGTGGCGCAGGCGGCGCTGCCCCTCTAGCGATTCGACGACAGCTTCTCAAAACACCCAAAACACCACGCCAAACCAATAACACAAAGCCTGAAGGCCTGAATCGTGCCGCCTCCCTCCCACAATTCTAGGCAGGTTGGGGCGAGACTCAGGCATTTCCAGGCGTAACCGGCAACGTCGGAGAACAGTTCGTCCATTGAGTAGTTTGCTGACAGTCGCGACCAGTCTCGCCTGTTTGTTTTGTTACTGTACCAGAAATGCTTTATCAACTCCTTCACCCCCCTCAAAGTCATCCAATTGTTTTGGAAAACAATACCTGGAATCGCTATCTGGAACCGCAATGATGGCATATCTCGACCAACGGTGGCTATGGTTGTGATGTTTCGTCGCAGCCAGAGGATCCCAACGGCAAACAACACCACTTCAGTGGCGAAGTCCATTTGGCAGTCTGATTTCTATGCCTCTCCTAGGTAAATTTACTCCAGGCAATATTCCACACGAGGAAGGAACTATTGCCTTTGGGAAGATGATTCTTGATTACGTCAAGTCATTGTTCGGGGTTAGATATGTATTATGTCTCCGTCCAGGAGGGACGGGAGTTACGGATATAGGACACAGAAGTATCTGCGGCTCCACGATGTGTATATGCATCTCTACTTCTTTTCCTATTTCCTAGTCATGCAATTGGACAAAGCAATGCAACTTCAAGTTGTTCATACATGACATACATGAAGTGTCAAAGACGTTGCCGGCAGTAGAGTGGCGCATCCGAGTCTTCCACTGCTTTATGTTCAAAGCTTACACGGCGTTTTCCCTCGATTCAACGGAAATGCAGACGAATTGATGTCGTGCCTTTTCTCGGACAACCAGATATTGAGGTTTTGATTTTGATCATTCTTTCATTGTTCTGCCCTGGATGGAGAAGAAACTGATAGCTCTGATATGAGAAAGTTATCTTCTACTTGTGGCTCACTCTCCTGATTTGGTTGCGATGGCATTATCTCCTAAAGTTTTTTTTTTAGAATCGGGAATCTTGCTCTCGGGGGATGAACGACGTTAAAGAAGTATCCATTACATAGAGAGTCCGTGGATTCCTACTCCTCACCGCATCTTCCCTCCGTATTCAGCCTCAAAGAAGTGTCAGCCTCCACATGGGATTCTCTGACACCATATCGTGCATCGAGCCCGGATCAATTCTTCTCGACGCCCTGGATACCAAGAGGTGTAACTCCTCATGCAATATGTGCATCTTTACTCTTTCCTCCGAATCCTGACCCGGAAATTCTCCGCTCCAATACCAAGATCCTAAAGGAGGATTCTATTAGTATCAGCTGTACAACTTGAAATCAGGTATGGAATGAGTATCCAGAGGAGTCGAAGAGAAGTACATACAGACATATTTCGCGAAACGTAATTCACTAGACCGAAACAAAAACACCCGCCCAGGAGAATGGAGATCTACAAACCATTAAAGAAGAAGGGAACCTATATATCGATAAGGAAGAAAGACATTAAAGAGATAGATAACTCGGAAAAGTCACGCACAGGTAAGTACAGCATACTGCACCTGTTCTCGTGGGGCTGCAGGTACCCGACACATGGCATAGATTGTACTTCAAACTATATGCATACACCAAAAGGATCTAGCTTCATGCATCTCTCACTCACTGGTCGTTCTCTTCCTTCAATTGTCCAAACGATATGTTACCTCGATACAAGAATCTTGGACGTGGCCCAGAGATTTCCTTTTCCAAGCCCTCGGAGCCATTCAGTATCACGAAAGACTTACTTGTTGGGAATAATACGAGCTCTGCCTTGCTACGTGAATGTCAGTCGGTGTAGTTTGAGCCCTCGTCCTAGAAAAACTCAGCCAAAACTCTACACTGGAATGCTCGTGTTTATCTACCAGTTGGCAGTTGGTTGGGGGGAGGATCTAAATATAGAATTCTTGACAAAGTTCCAACAATCACAGCCCGAGAACCGAGTCCTGAAACCGCAAATTAATCTGCCCACTTCCCGCCTTTCCACACATGACGATCTGGGGATCGCGAAATGGGATGGCATTGTTTTATGGCATGATGGGGAGATGTTCAAGGACTGTTTTTCCATTTAGCAAGTGTCGGAGATAGCGTTTTTATCAGGGACTTGTGACAAGTTCACAAGCTCAAAGTAACCTGCATTTTACGCATTTTACACGCTATTTTCACCCCCACTCCCCTATTATATTTTTCAAGGATCCGAAGGAGCCGGGGGTGTAATCGTCGATCTGCGTAAGCTGCATATCTCAGATCGTACCAAAAAATAATCTTCGGCACCAGTGAGAGGTGCAGTTTATTGACTTTGCCTTGTGGATATTTGAGATATCAGCCATGTTCTCTAAGCCTACGAGAAGCCATCATCTGGATATAAAGAGTTTACATGGTCAAAAGACCGTGCTGTCATTTCCCCACAGCCACCAGGGTTGTACAACGGACGGCCAAGACAGTCTCGGGTCTGAGCAACATACCAGTCAGTACTAGTACAGTATCCCCATGAGATTCACCCTCATGGATACATAGCCGGCTCCACTTGTGGATAGGATGAAAAGAAAAGTTGATTTGAACTTGTTTGGTCCCTGGTCTTGTGTGCCCTCAGATGCTCCATCCATACCACCTTCCCTTCTTCCCTGAATCTTTCTTTGAAAAAGGTCAAGTGTCTCTTTTCCCTTCGAGTTTCCGCCTCCCTCCCTGTGCAAACAACATTCACACTCGCTTTCGTCGCATCAGTCTGGAAAGACTCATACACTCGTTATTTTCCTCTTGTCGTCGTATCTTTTCATTATCTGATACCCCGCTACTTCTCATCTTCTTCACCACTATTTGCCTCGTCTAATCGCGAAAGGTCCTCACGATGAAGACCACCCAAAGCATCCTCGTCGGTGCGATCGCACTCGCTTCCAAAGCTCACGCTGCCTCCACTGGCACTTGTCAGACAGGATACACCGTTTGCGCACCAGCAGGCGCAACCTCCATGACCTCTCCCTCAATCGGCTCCTCCCAATTCACATCTCTCCTGCAAGATCTACTCTCCTCCTCGCTCCCACCCCTCTCGAAGCGAGCCGATGGCACCGCCTCTCTCTGCTGCGTATCCTCACTTTCCTGCTTGACCCTCGCCAACCTCGCCCTCCCATTCTGCTACGACAAATTCACGACCAACTTCGTCCTCCCCGACAACAGTTTCGGCACCGTCGCAACGGGCGCCTATAGTTCCAGCAATGGCGACAAGGCGAATCTGATATCGGGCGACTACACATTGGCGAATGGACAGAGTGGGAACATATACGCCATCAACGCGGCCGCGAAACCGAATACCGCAACTCTCGCTCTGCCATCGCAATTCACGGCTTCCGGGGTGGGAAGTGCTATTCCCGCCACGGCGTTGGGAGGATGGGTGACGCTCACTTATACTACTACGTTTCCGGGTTCTACGATTCCTGCGACTACGATTTCACCAACTACAATCCCGGGATCTGTAGTATCGAGTGTGCTGGTTGTTTCTTCCATCTTATCGTCTACCATTTCGAATAGTGCGCAAGCGGTGAGTACCACGAGCGTCACTTCTACCACGGTTTCGACTGCGCAACCAAGTATTGTCCCTGGGACTACGAGAGCGGAAAGTGTCGTTCCGGCTAGTACGGCTGTTGTCACATCTACGGAGGCATTACCAGCGAGTTCTTCGGCCGCGGCTGCGACTTCCAAAAAGAGTGCTGCGGGGAGGGGAAATATTGTGAATATTACGGGGAGTCTTGTACTAGTAATGGCATCTATGTTCATACACTTGGTATAATCTGGGGAAAACAAATGGGAGGGAATTCTTCGGAGTTGGGAATTTGGGATGGGAGAGGGGAATGTTTTATGATATTCAAGGATCTTAATGATAATAGAAAAATTATTTGGGTATGAATCTTCGCGCACCATGTGTTATTTGTTTGGCGTTGTTTCATTTTGCTTTTTGTGGTTTCAGTCTTCTCGGGTGTGGCGTTCACTATATTTTCTTTGTGGTCTTTTCTTTTGGAGTTTTAGGGCTTTAGGCTAAGTACCCGCGAATATGGTGCGCGAATAGGATGGGTCTCTTCATGTATGCTGTTGTTCATCCTCTCATCTAATTAAACCCTTAATCTCGGGATTTCCTCTTTCTTACGTACATTTTCACGGTACTTGCTTTTTTCCTTTTTATCCTAGTCAGTCGGTTGGATGTTTAGTCGAGGTACTTGTACTCCTTTCTCTGATCCCAGATCGGGATGGGATACCTAATACAATCACTTAACAGACTTGCTTCTCAATATATATATACATATATATATATTTATCTCAAGGTGTACGAGCGATGGAAATAATTGTTTTTATGTCTATTTTCGAGGTGCTCTTTCTATTTTCTTTCGAAATGGAACGGGACTTCATTGGCTTAGCATGCTGCCCTGGATGCGAGGTACCGACCTTTTGGTGGGATGGGGATGGGGATGGGGAAGTATATAGGTAGAGTCCCTGACAAAAGTAATAGAGAAACGGATATGTAGAAGATAGTATCGTGAAGTAAGATGAGTTGATCAATTATTTGACCTTAATTTTTATGTCTCTTCATATCAAAGTATACGAGGTAAAACGAAAGGAATGATAGAGAACTCGAGGAGGAAAATGCAGTTGAATTTTTCGAAGCCACTTGTACTTGTAGTTATACTACGGCATCCTGAATGTATAAATGGTCGTTTACTACTGAATCGTAAATCGTAAATCATAAATCGTAAATCGCAAATCGCGAATCGCAAATCCTAAAGTTTAAAAGGTTATATTACAAGTATAAAATGTATGAATTATAAGATTAAATCCTCTCGTTCTTTCTTAGTATTTTCTATCTAAAGAGCTATATATCAGGACCTTGTCACCTTTTATTATAAGTCTCCTTAATTGAAGTATACCTAGATATAAAAATAATATAAGTTAAGTATTATAAATAAGCTGTTTATAAAAGGTATTACCTTCTATTTTTATTCTTTATTTTTTAAGGTATATAAGAGTAAGAGAGTGTTTATATAAGTAAAAGAGTAAAAGAGAGATAGAAAAAGAGAGAGAGAGAGAGAGAAGGAAGAAAAAGAGAGGGAGATAAACCTCTACTTACTTAATCTAGAAAGAATATTATATTCCTTCGAACTATTTACTTTTACTTACCTTAGATATTTTTTTCTTTTCCTTTCTCTCTTCTCTCTTCCCTTTTTTCTGATTATTATTCTCTTGCGTTCTTTACTTCTATGATTCTTACTCTTGTTTCCTTCCTTCTAGAGGAGAGAAGAAGAAGTAATAGAGAGGCTAGAAGAAAATTTAAGTTACGTTTTAACAAGAACTACTTTAAATAAGAGCTAGAAATTAAAAACTAAATCTCTCTAAGATTATAGAAGAGATAATAGTAGATATATATAATAATATAGTATTCCAAGTATATCTTAATATTTTTTCACTTATAATTTTAGAATTTGTAATTTACGATTTGCGATTTAGTAGTAAACGGCATTTTATGTATTCAGGATGCCGTACATATAGCCATTAGTCAGTGGAAGTGAGTTTAATCTATTTACGTGGTTTGTAAAGATATTTCGCGTTGATAATTCAATAGGTCGCCTACCGATAATTCTAAGACGAAAGATAGATTGGAATACTGGCTTTGGCTTGCGAAACTAGCCGAGAAGGGGAAAATCAAGTTGATTTTCATTGCGGACAGTTATGCTGGACATTATATTTATGGTGGCTCGGCTGATGCGTCATACAGGGTGAAATTCTAATTTTGAGTGGGGTGGCTCTCATTGAAAAACTCGATCCTCTCATGACCATCTCTGCCATGGCTGCAGTCACTGAATCGGTTTCTTTTGGTGTTACCGCGAGCACTTTATATATTCGTAGGTCTTCTCACATCAAATATTGACAATGTACTAAGTGAAATAGCACCATATATCTTGGCTCGAACTTATTCCTCACTTGATCACTTGACCAATGGTCGAGTAAGATGGAGTATCGTGATAACCTAAGTCACAGTAACTCCGCAGCGCCAACAATGGGTTGAGATGGCCCACGACGAAAGAGACACGGCAGCAGAATAATACATGGACATCGTGTACCAGTAAGCCCCTCCTTTCTTCACTCATTCCACGTGTTCCCCGCACTCCATTAACCCACTCCCCAGGCTCTGGGAGAAATCCTGGGAAGACGGCGCCCAGGTATGTGACCTATGACCCAAGTAAAATTAAACTACAACGACGCACCCTCCTCCTCTTCCAAGCAAGCTCCTCCATAGCCGGGATTGAGTTCGGCGGGAAGCACGAGGAAACCATTTTCTGCGCCAACCCTACCTAAGGTAACCTATAAGGTACACCATCGCATCGACAAAAAATACACCACCGCTGTGCGGGCCAAGGCCGTCTCCGAAGGTCGCGATCCTTCCTCTATAAAGTTTTTCTTAGGTATCATGCTTATCCCGGGAAATGCAAGAAGAGGCGGAGGAGAAATTAAGGGTTGCGAGGGAGAGGGTGGGTGTCAAGACTCAATGGGGGACTGGCTCGGTTCTGCGGCTTCACGAATGGGGATCTGGGTGTTTGACTTTGAGGGGAAGAGCATCATGAAAATAGGATCCAGGGGGTGAAATAAAAATATCATGGTTACTGGGACGGAGTAGGTTTTTTACCCCTCGGGTTGTGGCCGAGATGTTTGGGCTCCGGAGGCTGGGGGGGGGTTGGACCCAGACCGGTTGGGGCGGCGGAGAGTAAGTCTTTCTATTTTGCTCTCTGTTTTTCACCACTTCTTTTTTGGACTCTTGTGGTTGTGAGAATATTTTGTTCCTCGTCGACGAGATTTACTCGTGCTACTTCGTTGCAGTTGTTGTCGACTTTTCGAGGAGTGTTGGAAGGAGGGCGATAGTAATTTGAATTGTGAGTTTTCCATTTCCTGGGAACCTAGGAAACTGTGAATTCGATGAGAGTTTGGGTTTTGGAATTTAAGCTTTGGCTTTTTTGGGTTCAAGGAACACTAACGAGAGAGAGATGTTTCAAACCCGCAGAGTTTCGAGGATATCATCGAGTTTTTGATTCCCGAACTCCAAAAGAGAGGTATCTACTGGGATGACTATGCCGTCCCCGAAGGAACCGCGAGGGAGAATCTCCAAGGTCTTCCAGGGCAGTCACATCTCCCCAAGGGACACCCAGGAGTCAAGATAGAGCTGAATGGACCGAAGAACGACAATAGGTTGAGGAGGGCCCAAAACCTAAGGCTGAAGTTCTGAAGAAGGATGGGGTCGCTGTTCTTGAGATTATTCCCGCAGCAATGAAGACTCAGGAGAAGAAACCTTCTGAGACGAGTGGAAAAAATAGCTTGGTGTCGAGGATTGGGAGGATATTGAGACACTCGAAACCAAAAAAGGAAAAAGAATTTGTTATCCCGTTCTAGCTGTTATGGTATCTGTAATTATTAAACAACGCAATTCAATTCAATTCTTAGTATTTCAGCGGTGTTCTATTTATAGTCGTTAAAAGTGATATATTATTTTCTCTATCTTCCGTGGCAGTTTCTATTCCAATACTGACGTACCTAGTTCTCGCACATAGTTTGCGGCAAAGGACTTAAACATCTCTTCTGAACGAGAAAGATATAAGCATGAATAAACTAGATTAAGTACTAATCAAAAAAAGTATCTTGAAAGGGAGGGGATCGAGCCGATATCAGGTGATATTCAAACCACGTGCTAAAGCTCGCCTGCTAGTTTCCATCGCTGACTTCTTCACACGCGATCGCGAAGTCGACATGAACTGACAAACACCTTCCCTCACCTACGTCACATTTTCAAACAGGGCTTCTCCATGATCTTCCTATTTTCAAATTACAGGTGACATCGCATAAGTACTAGAGCGGGCAAGGTTGGCAATCCTATCATGGTTTCATCCCGTTCGGCTCGCCTTCTCCAAACTCTATTTCGACATCTTTTCCCCACAATACCTCCGTACTAGTACTCCCTGCATCTCTATCAACAGAAAGTAATCATCGCCATGTTGTGTCAAACTCAGCACCGCCCTCTGTTGGACTTGGCATCCTTATTTCGCAAACAACCGCACACCAGTTCGTCCAACTTCCATTCCCCCTGACATTGGTGATGAATCACACTTCCACTAGGATAGCGATGGCGACTTTCCTCTATCACTGATTTCACGGGCCTAATGGAAGAGCTTTTCGTCCACGACTTTTGATATTTATTGAATATAATAAGAATGGAAAAAAGAGAGGTACATCAAAGTTGCTAACAAATCCTTTGGGTTTCTTATGGAATCTTGAAATGTACTCGTATTGTCAAATAATTGGCAAAGTACAGTATTCCTTGCGTTCGTCTGATCTCTCGGACTTATAACCGTTACTAATTTTCCGCCCCACTCACAGCTCCTTGCCAAGTTCATTTCCATCTCATCTTTCTAAAACTGGTATGAAAATAGCACATACCAAGCTAGACAAACTTGCAGATCATAGAAACAGATTTTCATGCTCTAACATAGTTGGAAGAGTTGACTGGGGATGATGAATTGAGATAAATAGGACCTTCTCACCACCCAATTCTCTTCTTTCCTCACCAGCCTCACCAGCACTACATTCTTTCAGTCTCTCTTTTCCCTTTCCTTCCTCTTACTTTTCCTTCCTCTTTCTTTCCTTCTTTCTTTTCCTTGCTTTCGGCAATTTCATTGATTGCTTCATTGGTCGGTTCGAAAAAAATTGCCTCTTACTTCTACCCTACCAGCGGAATCTAACCGAAACCGCGACCATGCATCTCAAAGCAAGCCTCCTCCTCGCCACACTCCAATTGGCTGCGGCAACTCCAATTGCCATGCCTCAAGGCACTGGCTCTGGTGCTGATTCTTGTCCCTCTGAGGACTTAGTCGCTGCAACATGGACGAAGAACAAAGTCGATGATGTTCTCAAGGATGCTGCAAAGAATCTCACCGGGAACAGCAACGATGTCCAGGGTCTCGCTAGTTCGCTTGGGGCACCCAACTTTTTCTGGTAACTACCCAATGAAATATACATGGCAAGTAATAAAGCTAATGAATGTAGTGGGCTTGATAACTTCTGCAACGCCGGCCAACCATGTCTCCCCGTAACCCTTCCTGCATGGTAAGCTTTCCCTCAACGTTTATCACAGGAGACATCAGACTAACAATTCTATTCTAGGTATGGGCTTGTTGCAATCCAGAATTATAATTCTTACATGAACTCCCTCAATACCGCTGTCGGGTTCGCAACTAGCATCATGGCTTTGGAGATGCCAGCGGTGATCAATGATTTTTATTCAAAGCCTGCAGACGATGTCACACCCCTCAAGGAGCTCAACGCTATCATAACCTTCGGTCTTAGCGTTGTCCCATTTACCGGGTCCTTGGCCAGAGTGAGCACCATTGCCACTGGAGTTAGTGGTCTCCTCACCGGTCGAATGACTCCCCCGGCAGCACCAGACAAGTTCGTCAAATGGAGTGAACTTGGAGAAAGTCTTGCCGCTTCTGCAAAAGATTATCAGTCTGCTATCTCAACCTCTCTACAAAATACCCTCGACGCCAAAATTGACGACAAAGACAAGGGTATCAACGGGCTTTTGGCTGGAGGACAGTTCTTGGGTGTCTCTCAAAACTTTACCCAATCAGACATGCAGAAGAAGATCTCAGACAACATGAAGCTACGAGCCATTGCTCTTGCACTCCAGGCACAAAAGGCCTTCATTTACAGATCTAGAAACCCCACTACCAATACTTACGAGGGCGGATGTACATTGCGAATTGGCAGCGAGCCACGACCTGATATTCTCGAAAAGCTCGCCAAAAAATATGGCATTCCAGGAAAGATCATCCAAGAAGGTCCATCCAACTGCTTTGATAAGCACGGCCAACAACTCTGGACTCCTGAGATTCTTCCTCTTGACGCTAAGGACGATAGCTGTATCTTCAACTTGAATGTTTGCACCTTCGATCGCGACACCTTCCCCGGCAACACCGTTCAGGCAGCTTGCGGCAAGCAGGGTTTCGCCACATAGAGCGAGCTATTTATTTAGTTGGCTATGTATTGTATGACTCGCTCATGATTGATAGGTGGCAGGCTCACAGAAGCTCATGGCGGCAGAGTTGGGAAACCAATTCTAGGATGATGTAACGAATTTCCTGTATGCATGTTTTCAGATTAGACCTTTCAGAATTGCAATGTCCAGACGTGGATTTTATCAAAAACACTTGGCTCCAGTTTCCCTAACGATCGTGACTCTTGATTCCCACAACGGGAAAGATAGCTTCTCTCACCATGCTTCTTCCCATAGCATTTTCCCCCATCATTACAGAGTATCCTTACAACTTCCAACTGAGTCCTTAGCAGTCCCTTTTGCCCTGAGCGCATGCGCGATGAGAATCTTCGGCGGCACTTCCCGATGAACTCGACTAGATGGCTCTTGTCAGTGGTTTATTTGCCGTTATTGAGATATGGCGTTCAGAGCCATAAGCTGCGGAGAAATTTGTTAAGCTTGGGGATGTCAAAGAGACTCGGAACTAAGAAACACCGGCATTTTCTAAAGTCGAAAGTCTGAGTAATGTAAACCTCGGACCGGGGGGTCATAGTTTTTATTTAATTATTGACTAAACTGAGTTCTTTGAGCACTGCCTCTCAAAATAGGACTTAATTTAAGGAATTTGGGCTTTACCGGGCCCCCCTCCCCCCTCCTGGGAAAGGTTTACATCCCTAAATCTAGCCAATCAAAGACCAAGCACATATATGGTATATAACACAAGTTAGGCCTCGGGGGGCGTCGTTTAAACAGGCAACTCCGACCCCACTGGTTCCACGGCAGGAGCTTCTAAGGGAGGCCTCTCAGCAGTAAGCTCGACTTTTTCGTGGACAGGCAATTCTGGCTTTGGTTTTTGAAGCCCAAGAAGCTCAGGCACTCGTCGCAGACTAGGTGACAACTCGAATCGGATGAAGCTCTCGGAATGAAGCTGGGACTTATCTTCATTGCGATTGTTGATTTTGCGTTGTTTGAGGGTTGGATGTTCCTTGTGCTGATGCCTTCTTCCTCTTCTCAAGAAAAATACTGTGACTGTGGAAATGACGGCTAAAACTACTATGCCAAGAGCAACACCAGTGCCAATTATTGTCCACGAGGTATGATTTGAATTTGTGCTTGCCACCTCTGGAGTTGATTGTGGGTCCGTTGCTGTAATAGTATAATTAGAAAGAAAAGTCAAAATGCGGGTGATAGTAATGTTACCTACGTATCATTGTTATAATACTTATAGTAAGCCTCTGAGATGTAGTCGTCGCTGGCATACTTGAGTAAGCTGTTGTTGTGGGTGTTTCGAACTTGGAAAGTAATGATATGAAGGAAACTTGTGCAGAGGCGTCTGCCCTTTCGAGAGAGTCCGGAGCTGTTGTTGAAGCACAGTATTGAAGCTGAGACTCAAGTTTGAAGATTTCAACTGCCGTATAGTTGAAGTTGGCTCCTCTATTTCCCCAAGCTAGGATGATACAATCCTTGCATGCCCGATAGTCTATCTCAAATTGAGAATCCAATGCACATAAGTGCGGTCCTGATATTCCGGCCTGTTTCTGTGCGTTGTCTGAGGTACATCTCATCAGTAATAGGATAAAAAACCCCCATTTAAAGCGACTCACTACATGGGACAAAGCATATTGATTTATCATCGCGGATGATAATTCTTCTCTTTGAATAACTCTTTGGAACACGAATGACCCCTTCTGATCTCCAGATCTTCGCAGTTCCCTTCATGTTTTTGAAACCTAAGACTCGAAAACCTGAGTCGTCAATTGAGAGCGCGGTGCAGCTTATATGGCATCAAGCGTCCTGTTACACACAGCTTGTGCGGTTCGTTCCATGTCATTTTAATATGGAAGAAACAAATACATTGGACATGCTTGCGACTCGACATCGCAATAAATTAAGCATCGCCCACTAGCAATATTGAGAGCACGATCTAAACGGTTTAGCGCAAGGCGGAGTAAAGCATTTCTTCTATCCCCCCTCCACTCCTCAAATACTGTTGGGAATTATGAGAATGATCTGCTACTTGTACGAGTGCATACAATATATCTCACTTCGGTGTTGAGAGACGAATGATAGATCATTGAAAGAAAATAACGAGTATACTTATCAATATTCTAGGTCGTCTTTTCATGTTACTTTCCGTGGGACTTAGGGGAGCAGACTCGCCGTCTCTCTTCCCGTAACCCCCTTGTAGCGGACGGAAGAAGTGGCGGGCAAGTCCAGACTCGAAAACAATCCGTATTGATCATTTTAGATATCTCATCACACCCAAAAGCTTACAGAAAATATGAATAGAAACAGAATTGACCAGTAGGTACTTTCCCTAAATCTGAAATGTTCGGTTGGGGCCTTGTTTGTTGAACGTCACCTTGAATCTACGATCGTTGTCCACGGTGGGTGAAACGAGAGTACATTCAAAACGAGGTCAGAAAAATACCCCAAAAATATAGAACGGAAGCATGATAGCTATCTAACACTATAACTGGGTTATTTGTTGTTTACAACAGATGCTGTGGTAGTCCTTGACTTTACAAGTAAGTTGAGTCTTTAGAGATACGATTGTTCTGTCCCCCCGACAGCAGGGGTGTGGGTGGACATTGCATGTAGCAGTAATTAGGCCCTCCCTTCCGTTGTGCTCCAACGCGAATAGCTCAACACAAGCAAAATAAAACTACGATGAAAGTTATACTATTGTAATTTAAGATAATAGGCATGTATTCCTTTTTTTATCTTATTTTTGCGACTGTTTTTAGTCAAGTAATCTTCAGTTCTAGAGTTCATGAAGCTCGCCTATTTACTACCACATGTAATGTCCACCGAGAGCCTATGAAAAGGGTATTAGCTTTGACACCGTGAGCCTATAAAGAGGTAAATGGACTCTAAAAACACAGTGAGTTACTCCTTGCAACGTACAAACCTAGACCTAGCCTAGTTCCTCTTCCATTGTCTCAGTAGCTTATACTTCTCTAGTAGCTTAGTTACCCGGCGACTTCGTTAAGGCAAGCAGCACTTGGAAACGAAATGGAGCTAGATATTCGGCCCTCCGACCGGGCCAAATCCTAGTAAAATGAGTTTAGTATTCTGAAATACAAGAAATTGAGAATAGGTATTATAGTGGTGTATCTATGGTTAAGTGAACGCGACCCCTTTTTTGGTCTTCGCTTAATTTGTCCAGACAAATAATTGTTCCAGCACTATCGCTTCAGGACTAGTAGCCTGTAACTTACTGGAGTTTTCCACAGGCCTCACCCGCCCGATGATCCCACAGGGCTAAGGGAGCCCGTAGGAATACCACCTGCCTTTGGAATATAGTAATCGTCCGGGTTTCAGGGTACTTCAAGGTATTCTCAAAACCTGCGCAGCGCATTTTGACTACGAAAATAGCGGGAACAATTAAATTTGAAATGGAAATTAATGATTGATTTTCTTATGCTTCAACAACCTCAGCTGGCTTCTCTTCACCCACCTGTCTTTCTTCCACAATATGAGTCTTTTCGGTCTCAACAACAGGCGGAGATATCTCCCCTGCAGGTACTACCTCGACTTGCTCAAGTGTTGGCTCGGAACTTGGAGTCGCAATCGGCTCAGGGACTGGCTCAGCCTTTGTGCCCTTGTTCTTAGGAACCATTTTGGCGCTATTTTGAGTAGAAGAAGATACTGTAGGGTGAGATCAGTAGAATGATATCTTAAAAAGAAAGGACAATGGTGAGATGAGTTATGTATCACGATTGACCCGACAACCAACAGCTCTCACTTCTTCCGCATCTTGCACAAATGCCATCCAAAGTCATCTTCCTCATGGCAATGCTGTCCCCCCATTTCAAGAACCCGATTGTAGGAAACTCATGGAAACCCCCCCCCCCGCGACGGAACTTGCTCCCGATGATGGAGTCGCAAGGCTCGTTGATGAATGTAGGAGAGAAGGGGCCTATTGTTGGCGAGTGTAAGTTTTAATGGTGGTTTGCTTGGGGAGGAGTGACGGAGAGGGTTCTACGTAATTTGCTATAGGATTCCAACTAGATGTTCGGAAATCTCCTCGCTTGTTAGAAAACAACTGCATAATGCCTCATCACTTCACGAGACCAGTGACATCACTCTCCCATTGTTCAGTGAGAGACGGACGGCGGAACCGAAATAGGGGTTACGATACAGGGATGGTAAATACCGTCTCACCAGCTTTAATGTTAATCCGCCACTGTAATCTAATAATACACCTGCTGCCTGGGAACAACACTTCATCGCACACCGACAAACACCACAACCAAAACTCGTATGTACTCGCAATGCAGCCTAGATGTTGAACAAACCATCGAAGAAACGTCGGTGAAGCCTAGGATTAGACTGGAATGGCTACCGAGTGCAGCTGCACAATTGGCGCAAACAAGCTTTACGGCCCTTTAACGCCCCCCAGATTCAGGAGAGATACGAGATGACCCCTTACCAAATCGGGCAATTCCCCACAAACATCTACCCAATCAACATGAGGGTACCTTTTTCCCGCCTTTCCCCGGAGGCACGACAGCAAATTTCTACGGCTCTGTGCCGCACGCTTGTCAGGAACAAGTAAATGAAATTGCTGATTTCCGTGGTCAGACGAGGGACAATTATGGCCGACTCTTCATGATTGTTGATCCTTCCGGTGGGTGCAAATTTTATTGTCATCGACTATTTAAAGGAAAGAGTCCTCCAGATAATCAGTTCTCCATCCACAGATTCAGTTCCATCTCATCATTCCAAGCTTCAATCACTCTGTCCAATATGCAGTTCTCACTCGTTTCACTCGCTCTTTTTGCTGGTTTGGCGATTGCCTCTCCTTTGGCTGTGGAACATCAATTTGAGCGTCGTCAAGACAATTGCACTTCCTATTCCAGTGTGGCTGCTGGAACTGTTTGCTATCACTCTCCTTCCGATTGTAAGATACGACCAACATAACGCCAGTAAAATGTTCAGTGCTAATTATTTCCAGGCACTGCCAAATACCTCGTCGAAGCCGATGAAACCTGTCAATCCATCGCCGCAAAGTTTGGCAACTTTACCCTTTCTGAATTCTTTTACTGGAACCCGTAAGTACCTTTCACCCCACCACACCCCCCCGCAAAGACTAACAAAAGCCTAGTGATGTTGGACAAACTTGCTTTGGTCTCCGTGCCTTCGTCCCAGTCTGCATCAACACTCCATGGTATACTTTCGTTCCACCAGTTCAATCCGCACCTGGCACCATCGTCGACGCCTCCGCCGTCCCCGTCCCTGTCATGCCATCTATTACTGCTTCTTGCAAGAAATTCGAACTGGTTGGTGCTGGTCAGAGAGTCGACTCAATAGTTGCTGAGAATGGCATTACGCTTGATGATTTCTTGACTTGGAATGCTTATATTGATAAGACCAACCCTTCTGCTTGGGAGGGATATTGGGTTTGTGTTGGGATTTAAGGTCCCGATTTTGGATAATGAGTTGCTTGACGGTTTGGATGGAAGGCAGTTTGACGAGTCCTGCGCTCAAAAGTCCTAATGTAATCTAGAGAAATATGATTAATGACCATTCAAATACAAGAATGTCGAGTTTTTTGAAGTCCTTCGGTCGATTCTCATCAGGGATAAACTGTGTGTTTGGTAAGCTGATTTCATGGGAAAAGACAAGCGGCAGAAGTTACCAGGTTTGTACCTTTGTATTTATCTTCTTTTCTAACCTGATAGGAAACTTTGAAATCGGTCTTGCAAAACAATCGATTAATTGTTGATACTAGAGCTAGGCTCTACTAGGACGGGAAAAGCTTCATAACTTCCACTGGCGCACACCCACACCATCACTACCATAGTAAGCCGAGAGGGGGTTGGAAAAATACCAAAAAAATCTAGAATGGGTCGAGATGTGCTAGTTAGTACCATATTAGAATTTCATTTATTTCATAATTGCGTTGTACTTTCATTCACATTTTAAGGTCGAAGGAACAGATTAGGAACGTATTTTCGTCTTCGTAGAGCTGGGGTAATTACTTTGAATTACCCAATATGGCTGGTACAAAGGCACGTGCGATTACTACCCTTCTTACTCTCCATGACGAGAAGTAATCGAATGGGATGTGAATACGAGGGAGAGGCACAAATTACATCATACGGCAGTGCATTCTACATCACCGATTCGTTTATTTACCCAATCTTCGTCGCCTACTGGAAGAAATTTCAGGGAGAACCGACTTCCACACTTCGCTAATTGGTGATTCTAACACACTTTTGCAAGAGATCTACAGATCATCTCCAATGACGGAGTCCGAAGGTTCACATCAAATGTGCCACAGGTCATCGTTTTCCTATATTAACCCCTCCCGTGGTCAGGAAAGTTGACCTAAGTCTTGAGTACTAATCTCCTCTTATCAGCAAGATTGAATAATGCTGGCAAAGAGGCAGGCCTCCACTACCCCGTGCGATCTCCTTTGCAGTGAGTTTCTGAAATCTCTTTTCTTCAGAATTTACGTTAGTACTAACGATCGTTCTCCTACTAGATGGAGCATACGGAGAAGCAATCAAGCAAGATGCACAAGCATCAATATGCAAAGCTGATTCAGTGTTCCGAAGCCGATATGAAGACTGCACCAAATGTTTGACTGATTCTCAGTCTACTCCTGAGGTCGTGAGCCTTTTCCCTCCATACTTTCAATACTGCGCTTTGTCAAATTCTACGACTGCTAGCGAAAAGGCCTATGCATCGTCACAACTTCCGAACGATGCATACTTGAGCGCTTCAAACATTTCATTTTCCGCTGCCACTACAAGCGCAGTATGGAGTACACGACATCCAGTGACCATAACTAAAGCTGGTCTGACTTCCAGTAAGTGAAACTCGATCCAGACACCTTTTAGACCCACTTCCTAATTTTTTTCTTTCAGCTGTTACCTCAAAAATAAACAACAACCCCTCAACATATCATGGTTCCAGGGATACTCGAGGAATAATCGTTGGCGCCGTAATTGGTTTAGCTGCTTTCATCATCGGTATTATGGCTTTGTTTTGCATTTATCGAAGAAAGCGAAGGATTGAGAATTCAACGACTTTACAAGCCCCGGAAGAGCGCCATAATGGGGAGAAAACGCAACTACACTCAGAGAACCGTGGAGTCCAGGCGTTAGCCTTGAATTTACGACGTATACCAGAGCTCGTGGGTCTCAAAAAATCAAGAGTTGATTCACCAAGCCGGGCGAAAGGTGCTTTTAAGCTTCCTTTGGAGAGGTCCTCTTGTGAATTTCCGAAATTGGAGCCTGTAGGCTCTGGGTTTACAGGAGAGACGAAAGTCGCGGAGGTACAATCTTTTTGTTCGGACAAGAGTGTCAAAAGTACATGAATGTTGCTCATTTAAATACATATCATTGGGTGCTCCATCTGTAGACTCATCCGGTGAAAACACGAGAAACTTGGCCCAAATAAAACACCACATTGATTCAAGCCATGAATGATTACCCCATGCGAGTCTACTGTGACTCTATATTCTATCGCGCTGCACGATCTCTTACGGAGTTGATTGGCTCTTGTCTCCATGACAGTTCAGTGGTAGACTCGCACCTTCTCACAGGCTATCCTCCCAGGCACACTCAGCCCTAATCTGTTGTTTGCCAACCAATCAATACCTGATTTGGTGCAAGGCGATATTGGAAACACCCAGTCATAAAGGCTGCCTCGGGCGAAACACCATGTTGCATGCGCCAGCCCTCATATTTTTGCCACTGGTCAATCTTTCCTTCTTGAAATCCAAACGGTTGATTGATAGTGCACATCCATATGACCGAGCAGTGACAAATTATCTTCGGAACCCTTGATATCGTGATATTTGCTGTTAAAGAGTTGAAGATAGGACCGCGGCGTATTCCTCGTGTTTTCCCTGTGTGCTATCACTTTATCCGTGTTAAGTTCAAGGCTTGGCTCATCTCAGACGATCCTGGCTCGCTATTTTGGAAATTCATCATACTACTCTAAGCTCGAAAATATATTTTCGATATTTGTTAAAATCTTGCCAAGAGGCATGCATGGTACAATGACTCCGAGCGCTTCAAAGTTGTCTCACCCCGATATTCTCCCAAGTATGCCTTTCCTATAAATTCACATTAATATAAGGCGGGATTCATATCATAATGTCGATGTCGATGTCGACGTCATATTTACTCCAGAACTCGGACGCCTGGTGTATCTTCTCGCTTATCCCCCTTTGCGACCCCGCCAGTACCACCTTCCTAGAACTGCCGTCTGTCAAAATTCTAAATTAGTCAATACAGAGTACAGTTACCCATCCCACTGCCAAGAAGTTAATGAAACAGCGCACGAAATGTGTATTGCGAATTCTTAATGGGGATATAGCTCCTTGAACAACGACTCAATTCCGCACTTCGTGACCAAAGCAGCATGATTTCTCGGTGAGATATTCGAAGAAAAACGGCGAATTATAAGTGCCGACGTATCTTTTCTATTCTCAGAAGATCGTTATGGGTTTTCAGTCACACAAATGCAGAAAGAGAGTGATGACCCAATCGGAAAGCAAGAATTGACGGTTACACCAATGAACGATTCGGGCCCTTGTTTCAACCGGGCAACACACTTTTCATTTATTAGATTAATGTACAGCCCCATTACACCTTGAACTCATGCTACCACGTGCACTGTTACATATATTACACGGGATATTAGATTTCGCTTTTAGGATTTCCACATCGAGAAACAGCTGCTTCACTTTTGACCCTAACCTCGTACTTTCTACTCAAAATGTATCTGAAAAGACTTTTACAATGTCTATATGTCCTTTCATGGGCATGTAGTGGTAATTCTATTCCGATGGCTTCGTCAACAAAGAAGATAACATGTATACAGTCATGTAGTGAGTAGAGGGTGTCTTCCTACTCGAATAACTAGATTCTAATCTTCCCCAATAGATAATATAGTGCAGGAAGCAAAGAATACTGGGAAAATGCCAAAGCTTTGTGACATTAACTCAAAATTTTCCACGAAATTAGCGACATGCCGGAAATGTACGCTTACCGCCAGTGCAAAATTGAACGCTGAAATCCAAAACTATGTCGACTATTGTGCCACATTGAAGACTGCACATGGTCGAAAAATAAAAGTCATACCTCAAAGATCCAATCCACTGGAAATCTCAAGTGCTCAAGCCACAGTATTGAAGATGCCACTCGAAACAGCTCCGTCAGCTCCTTCTAATTTCTCACTTGTGCAAACACAAACAGGCGAAAAATCCATCAAGGGTAGGTGAAGACATTAATCCTCGCATATCTCTCTTTCTTACCAATGATTTCGCAGAAAAGCCTGATACAACTGCTCTGGACGAACATAAAGCAAGCGGAAACACCGTAGATGGCCAAAAACCAGGCAAATGGTGGGAGATAGCAGCCTTTGCAGTTCCAGTTGGTCTTATTTTTGGAACTGCAATTTGGATTATCCTCCGTTCCACGTACAGCAAAGATAAATTCCAGCCCAGAGCTCTTCCCCGTGCCACGTGTCGCCACTCGACCTCTGGCAAGCCAGAGCTACCATCGCAAAATTGGATGAGATTTGAGTTAGGAACAAGTCTGAGAAGAGTACCAGAGCTTTTAGGGATCTTGAAGCCAATTTCTGAGTTGCCTTCGGTCGAAGATCAAATTTTCGAACTTTCGCCAGAGGAGAAATGTGTTTATGAGTTACCCGCCATCGAACCAGCTTGTTTAGAACTACCCACGAATTTTGAGACAGTCAGACCGAGTGACTTGGTACTCATTCATGCAACACATCTGAGAATTTGAGGGTCATAGTTCTAAGATGTGTTTTCATCAACGCTTTTCGCTGCTTCGTTACTTTTGTTTGTTATTCCTTGTTCGTTGTGCTTGGAAGGGTCAGTTATTTATGAATATACTTGCTTAGTCCTTTCGATCTCTCCTTAGGTTTGCGTGCTGCGAAACGGAGGGGCGGTCTTCTATCCTTGCAGAACAGGCGAATTCCCCATTTCAAGAATAGTGAGAGGTAAGAAAACATTGAGACGCATGCATTCATTAGATTCTCTTAGGGTTGTCTCCTTTTTTTTTTACCTAGCTCACTTCACAACCGCGGTCGCCCGAACTTCTTGACATTATTTCCGTCTCCACTTTTCCCGGCTCCGGATTAACTTGGTCGCGATGTCACGACCGTTTGTTCCGAATTTCTTTTCTGGCTTGATTCTATCTTCATTGGTGAACTAGTGACTATCTTTTAATACAGCTGGTTTCATATTTGAAGTCCTTCTGGCCCCTACTCGAATATCTACAATGACCTCATTGACTCGTGCGTCGCAGAGAGTACTTAGGGCAACGACAAAATCTAGAAACCCGAACGCTCTCTGTCAACGACAGAATAGTACTTTCGAGTCGCATCGATATCAGCCACCCGGTCCCTCTCCCGGTCAAGCATCTTCAACACAATGGTCACCAAAAATGGCGCTTGCCCTTGGGGCGGCCATCAGTTTCTCCTTTACAGCTGGCAAAGCCTATCAGAAAACAAAACAGCTGGACATCGATTATGCCAGGGATGATAAGTTCAGACCGCCCCAATATGGGAGTTTGAAGAACATGAACAAGGTAAATATCGTTTTAGTTTTTCATAGTAGCGCCGCTCATCACGTGTCTAGGCTATCAAAGAAATTCAGGAGGCCCTTGGTGAGGAGAGCATCAGCACGGATGAAGAAGATCTCAAACATCATGGCTTTTCCGAGTGGTCTCCAGCAAATATTGAAACATTACCCATTGCTGTTGCGTACCCCAAGTCGACGGAAGAGGTATCGAAGATTGCCCAGATATGCCACCAACACAAAGTCCCGATGACTGCCTATTCTGGTGGTAGCAGTCTGGAGGGAAACTACTCTGCCCCTCATGGTGGATTAAATATTGACTTTGCGAATATGGACAAAGTCCTCGCTTTCCATGAAGAGGACATGGACATTGTCGTCCAGCCAGGCGTTGGTTGGGTCGATCTCAACTCGAAAATCGTTGACAGTGGCCTCTTCTTCCCGGTTGATCCCAGCCCCAGTGCGAAGTTCGGGGGAATGGTCGGCACAAACTGCAGTGGCACCAATGCAGTTCGCTATGGTACCATGAAAGACTGGGTACTCAATATGACTGTCGTCCTCGCAGATGGCCAGGTTATCAAAACCCGAGGACGACCACGGAAATCCGCAGCGGGATACAATCTGAATGGGATATTTGTCGGCTCCGAAGGAACTCTCGGGCTAGTCACAGAGATTACGTTGAAACTTGCTGCCATCCCCAAAGAGCACAGCGTGGCTGTTGTGACTTTCCCAAATGTCCGGGACGCCGCATCGACGGCGACTGCAGTGATGAGAGCTGGTGTCCCAGTAGCAGCCCTGGAATTCCTAGACGAGACACAAATGGCAGTCCTTAATAAGGGGGGTCATACAGCTCCAAAGTTCTGGAAAGAGGTGCCCACATTGTTTTTCAAATTTTCTGGAACAACTGGCAGTATTGCCGACAATATCAAGGAGGTCCAAGCAATCTCAAAGAAGAACAATGGTTCGGGTTTCGAGTTTGCAAAGGACCAAAAAGAGCAAGATCTAATCTGGTCTGGGAGAAAGCAAGCTTTGTGGAGTTTGCTTGCTGCAAGACCGGAGGGAACTGACCTATGGACTACCGACATCGCAGTACCAGTTTCAAGGCTAGCAGATATTATTGGTGAGCAAAGCCTTCTCTTATTCGGAATCTCTCGTTATTTAAATCAATAGATGGTACTAACATCACTTCAGAGGAGTCAAGAAAAGGGTTGAAAGAGCTCGGTCTTTTTACCTCAATCGTTGGTCACCTTGGGGACGGAAACTTCCACGAAGCTATCATGTACCATCGTTCCGACCCCGAAGAGACAGCGGCAGTTGACAAACATGTAAAGGGTATGATTACTAAAGCCCTAGATATGGAAGGGACCTGCACTGTAAGTTTCGATTTGAGATTACGTTCTTTTCCCCATATACTAACAGTTTGGGACAGGGAGAGCACTCAATTGGATTTTTCAAGAAGGATGAGCTTTTGCAAGAAGTCGGACCAGACACTCTCAACGTCATGAAGAGCATCAAGCAGTCTTTGGACCCACACTGGCTTATGAACCCGGGGAAAATCTTTGATACACCATATAAACCGGGCCTTGTGTGGAAATGGCAGAAGTAAGGAAAATTGTAATATACTGTATCATCATAATGTTGTTTTGTTATTTCCCCTATCGTTGCGTTTAATATATACTGATTGTCAACAATGCCGGAATCAATTCGAAAAAGATAAGTGCCGTTCCTGGGTAGCTATCGTGGGGCAATTGGCGGGTTTCATTTCTGGGAGAGATTGGGAAGGTCACAATTATATACAGATTAATTCTCTATATTTCTGACAACCTTGACTTCCGCTTTGGGTTAACGTGCATATTTTGTTTCAAATCGCGAAAAGTTTTTAGTAGTTAAACAACTAAAAGTATGAGCAGGAACCGTGTTATCTTCCCCCTCAAGGCTTCGATTTAATGATTAAAAACACGGAATGACGCCTCGCACTAACATCTTAAATGTTATGGGATTAAAATTTTCACTGACTGAAACAAGTCATATATCTTTAGGATAAATAGACAGAAAGGGTGGAGATTGCAGGGGGTGCAGTTGACCGTCGTTAGAGAGCGTCCATTTCCAAAGATTTTGAAAGTCTGTCTTATAGTCACGTTCTTGCGTTTAATTGTTTTGTGAACGATTGATGAAACCTGAGAGTCAGTGGCTGGTTCCTCGAAGAATTGTATGGCTAAAACAAAGATGGCATTGTTTCCATTCCAGGATACCAATTGCTAATATGTTCCTCAGCAAACATTCTTACATCTAAATTCTTACTCTAAGTATCCTCTTTTTCAAACTTTTGTCCATCATGTTCTGTAAGGCTTTGTTTTCATTATAAACAACGCCACCAGTTACCTATTTAAACTCATTTACATTTGTAAGCGCAGCAACGCCATCGCATAGTAATGTACTCGCTGATTTGGGCTGTGGTAACATCTTTGACTTCGTTCTTACGTGCAAAACTCGTCCACCCTACGCTCTTCCATTATCTGTAGATATTCTGAGGAATAAGTAAGTGGTGAACTATACTGCCTCCCGCCGCCCCCGATGGATAAAAAAGTAACAGCATTACTTTAACGTACTCAACTCCAGTGATCGGCATCTGGAATTCCATGGAAGATCCAGAGGTATATAGAGGATGTTTCCATCCATTTATAGAAAAAATCGGAAGTTATCCAGGATGGAGCCACCTTCTATAGATATCTATGAATTCAAATAACACGTGATTCCAGGACGTAAAAACAGTAACCCAGCCCTAAGTTAGTCACATATACACTAACTACTTCTTTAAAACCCTAGTACAACTAAATTCTACTAATTCTACTACTATAAATTATCTTATTCTTATTACTTCTTAAACTCTTAAAAATATATATATATATATAAGTAGTATTTCCTAAAAGTATAACTCTACTATATAGAGGTACTTAGTTAGATTAAGCTAAAAATCTAAGATAAATAAAAAGGGTCTTTTTAGATAGGTTTATCTAAGGTAAATTTACTAAAAAGCCTTAAAAAACATCTTTTTAGACGAGAATTAATATTTTATATAAGTAAATTCACTAATTTTATTAAGTACTCTAGATAACGGTTTCCACTCTTAATTCTTCTAGAAATATCTCTTCTATTTTAGACTCTCTCTAGATGCTTCTAGAGAGGTACTATCTATAGAAAGTTCTATAGAAGATACTTCTAGATATCGATTACTACTTAACTTAACTTAATCTAATTAAAAACTTCTAAGGTTTAGATATTAATTCAAAAACTAATAAAGTAAGTATATATAAATTAGTTATTCATAATTATTCTATAAAGAGTTATTAAACTATAGTTAAGGACTTAATTTATTAATACGATTTATATAATAATAAAAATAAAGACTATATTAGTATATCTTAATTAGAACTTGTTTCATTTAGATAACAATTATCTTACTTAGTAATAGGTTTTTAGTTTAAACCTTAGTCTATTCTCGCTTATTCCTAGAAGATTCGATTACATAAACTAGAATATTCTAGTATCTCTATTAATTTATAAGTACTTCTATTATATTTATAATCTATAGAACCTTCTAGAATCTCTCTAAGGAGTATATATAGACCTTTACTATTCTTATAGTTAGAAACTAAGTTAATTAAATAAGTTATTTTTTATAAGTTAAATTCTTACTATTTTAATTCCTAGTATACTTAATAGTTATCTAACTATTCTACTTCTACTATCTTATATATACTCTATATATAACCGATATCTCTTATAGAACTAAGATAAAATTATTTTTTTATATATTATTAAGTTTTAATTACTTAGTATAAAAGAGAGTTACTATAATTAAGAGAACAAGGCGGTAAGCGATTTCTACTACTATTTTAAGGTTCTAGTAGCTTCTATAATATTATTAATATAATTAATACTATTATTATTACTATTATTACTATTATTATTATTAGTACTACTCCTTAATATAGACTATATATACTATAAATAGAATACGCTAAAGAAGATAAGATTCTTCTATCTATTAGAACGTAGTATATCTAAATTAGTATTACGAATTATATACCTACGTGACTAAGTAAAGACTAGGCGGCGCTCTAATAGGTTAAGTACTATTATATACTCTTATAGCGTAGGCAGGTTACTTAGGTTAGCTAAGCGACATACGGATTTCCTTATATAAAGATGTTATATAACTCGGTTAGAGAAGTTATATAACTAAGAGAGCTTATAGAAGCTTTAAGCTCTAATAGAATCTAATTAAGAACGAAGGTTCTATATAAGACTAGTACGTCTACTATTAGATAGAAGCTTTATACTTAACTTAATATTTTATTATTACTATAATCTAATAACTTTATAATTAAGTAATAAGTTTACCTCTAAGTAAATATATAGTATATCTTACCTCTACTTATATATAACCTAGCGATACTTAGTTATTATAGTTAGTTTAAGAATCGTTATACTTTAAGTACCTTTACTTAGAAGTAAGACTACTACTATATCTTTATCCTCTAGATATAAATATACTCTAGTATCTATACTAATATCTCTAGAACCTATATCTAGTATTACTTTTAAAGAAGATAGTAAGGTTTCTCTCCTAGATAAATATAATAGAAATCTAGCTATATTAGAAGAGTTTCTTATAAAATCTTCTATATACCTTAGCTTCTATAGAGATAAGTTTAATAATAAATTAGAACAGGTCTACTAGATAGTTATCTAACTTACTAGTAATACCTATAAATAGATTAAGCTATATATTAAGGAATACTAGATAGAAAGAAGAATAGATAGTTTACTAACTATAAATATAAGTACTATTATATAAGGACTATTTCTTAATATAAAGGAGTTTAAGGTAGAGCTTATAAGAGCTTTTAAAGATATTAATATTAAGAAAAAAGTAGTTAATTAACTCTAATAATTAATCTAGTAAGAGTTAGTAGCGAAATATACCTTAGAATTCTAGTAACACTTAGCTAGAGTAGAATAGAATAATAATATACTTATTAATTAATACTACCGAGGACTTAAGAATATAGTTAAGGACGAGCTATTCTATATAGACTTATCTACTAAATTAAGAAAACTTATAGATAGTATAATCTAAATTAATAACTATATATATAAGCGTTAGATAGAATATAGAGAGAACTATAGACATTTTAAAGGATACTATTAGAAGAAAACTTAATATTATAACTAAGGAGACTCTATAGAAATTAACACTATAATATAATAACCTTTATATAGAAGGAAAGGTAACTAATAAAGGAAATTCTCGAAAAGGAAAGAACTTTTCTAAGAAGAACGAAACCGACAACGTATATAAAACCTCTACTTTTTATATAGCCTATCTAGCTATTAAGTAAGTAAATGTTATAAGAAGGCTAATTCTTCTAGAAAGTAATAAGTTAATACTACTATTAGAAAGGAAGTAGTATTACTCGAAAAAATTAAACTATCTAATAAAGAGCTAGAAGCTTATAGATATAGAATATAAGTAGAGAATAAGAATAACTCTATTCTCGAATAATAATATAAGAGTAGGTTAGAATCTAAATATAATCTATCTCTTTAGTATAATATTAAAATAGTAGAATTATCCTTAGACTTATTATCCTTATTAGAATTATTAGACTTATCTAATAAAGGATATAAATAGGATAATAAACTCTAAATAGATAAAGCCTAGATATTTATTAGATACTTTATATAAGATAACTATTAGATAGATTTTAATGAGAATAAATTAGACTTCTAGGCTTCTTATAATATAAAAGAATAGAACCTAGTAGTACTAAAGTAATATATAGTTCTATATAATAATCTTATAAGTATTATATTTAGAGATATTATTAATAAACTAGAAATAATAGAAGGAAAGTAGTCTACCTTTAATCTTAATAAATACCTTAAGATAACTATAGTAGAATAGAAAGTAAGAAAGCGTCTATTCGATTAATTATAAGTTAGTAAACTATAGATAACATAGTTTATTAGCGAGTCGATTATATTACTAAGTCGATTACTAAAAATATATATAAAAAACGTCTATATAACTCTAGTAAAAATCTATAATTCTTAATAAAAATTAATAAAATTAAAAACTTTACTTTATTATATTATATATAAGTAATAGTAGAAATCTTAGATACTAACTAATTATAACTACTAAGTTATTAAAGAAATAATTTCTTTTTAATAAATATAGAGGTAATTTTAAGTAAATCGTTAGTTATAACTAGTAAGCGTTCTAAAATTTTAAAATTACTTATTTATATAGTAATAAAGGAAATTTTTTAATTTTATTAATTTTAATTAAGAATTATAGATTTTTACTAGAGTTGTATAGACGTTTTTTATATATATTTTTAGTAATCGACTCGGTGATATAATCGACTCGCTAATAAACTATATTACTAGAAATTATAAAAGAAGATATAGTTATCTAGAAATGTTATAATCTCTACTCTATATTAGTATAGAAAAGTAAGAAATAGTTTACTAGTTTAAAATTAGAACTAAAGCTACCTCTATAATAGTAGATAATTTACTTAGTATTAGAAATAACTAAGGATAAAGTAATACTATACGCCTAGATAACTAATCTATATATACTAGTAAGAAATAGAAATTAATAATAGTTTAAAGTATACTTTATTAAACTAGAACTCTATACTACCTTAGAAGATAGGTAGTTAATAGTAACTACTATAATTAGAGGAAAGAAACTTTAAGTTATAATTAACTTAGAAGTAATAGATAACTTTCTCTTCTTATTAGTACTTAAGAAGCTAAATATCTCTATTATAAAGACAGGACTATACTAGCTAGATATAGTCGACGAAATATATATAGTATACTAAAATAGAGTTATTAATTAGTAGACTATTCTAATAAAACTTACTATTAAAGAATACTACTTAGATATATAATTCGATATTATTAAGATATAAAGCTAAGACACGATACTTAGTATACTATAGCTTAAAGAATATAATCTAGATATTAACTAGAAGACTTAGAAAATAACTTTTAGTTAATATAAATATAAAGGCTTATATTTATAACTATATAGCTAGAACGAGGTTAGCGCTACCTCTTCTAATATACTAGAATATCTTACTAAGAGTTCTCTATAGGTTAGTAAAAAAGCTAATAACGAAATATCTATATAGTATAGAGAATTTATAGAATTATTTAAGAATCTTAAGAACTTATAAGCTCTCCTAGAATATTATCTATAGAATTATAAGATTAAATTAAAAGAGAGTTATAATCTTAAGAAATAGAAAATATAGCTATATAGCTAGAATAAGCTATAACGCTTTAAGAGCTATATTATCGACGGTTTAAAGAAAGGCTATATTTAGAGATCTAAATTCTCTATTCTATTAAATATACTAGTTATTAGTAAAAGAGATAACTCGACTAGTCGAGTCTACGTCGACTACTAAGAAGTAAATAATATAACGATTAAGAACGCTTATCTACTACTAGAAGGATAATATCTACTAGATAGAATTAGCTCTACTAAGATATTTATAAAACTTAATTAACGAAATATATATATCTTAATTAGAATTAAGATAGGTAATAAATAGAAAACTATATTTAGATTACTCTTAAGACTCTATAAGTATATAGTAATACTATTTAGGTTAGCTATAGCGCTAGTAACTTACTAGAGGTAAAATAATAATATTCTAGAAGGTCTTCTAGAAGTAATAGTTATATACTATCTAGACGATATTCTAATATATTCTAATAAGATTAAGAAATATAAGAGCTATATATAAGAAGTTATAAAAAGACTTACTATAGTAGACTCTCGCTTTAAGTTATTAAAATACAAGTTTAAAGTAACTTATATAAAGTTTCTAGACTATATAATATTACTAGAAAGAATAGAAATTAATCTAGATAAAATTAAAAATATTATTAATTAGAAATTACTAAAAAATATTAAAGATATTTAACGCTTCTAGAGATTTACTAACTTCTATTATTAGTTTATAGTAAACTATACTAGAATATTAAAACTAATAATAAACCTTATATATAAAGATATATCTTTTATATAGAACGAGATTATAGAAATAGTCTTTTAAATAATAAAGAAACGCTTTACTAAGGAGCTAATCCTATATAGCTATAACCTAGAGAAACTAAGTATAGTAGAGATAGACTTATTAAGTATAGTAATAGATACTATATATCTATAACTAGACGAAAACAGAAAATTATTATCTATAGTCTATTACTCTAGAATACTAGATCTAGTATAGTAGAACTATACTATATTTAAGAAGAAACTACTTACTATAGTCTTCGCGTTAGAATATTAGAAAATCTATCTTTAAGGAATAAAGTATTAGATAATAGTTCTAACTAATTATATAAATCTTTAGACCTTTACTACTAGTAAGTAACTTATAAGTAAGCCTCTTACTAGATAGTTAGAAACTCTATTATATTATAATATTATAATTCGATATAACGTAGTTTACTACTAAGTAGATTATATTACTAAGTGGATTACTTTTCCCTACTCTACTACCTTTAAGATAGAATTAACAACTATAACGTATAGTATTAATTAATCTAAATCAGAATCTAATAAACTAGAAGTATTTATAGCTACTTAACAAGTGCGTGTATTATGACTAGACTTCTCGTAAGTGCTACATTATCTTCTAGACAGCTACCCCTTCTTTTGAAAACCTCTCTCAGAGCGCTTATCGCGTCGAACCTACTCCTCTGTGTCCTTCTAAGCTAGTAAGTCCTGCACATCCTCTATAGTAAGTGTACCCCCTTAACAGACCTGAGTCTTTTTTGCTCTCTAGCGTTTACTAAGTACTTTATTTGCCTTACGAAGGGTATAGACTTCAGTAGATAATAAAGTCATCTTATAAGCTAATAGCTCTATACCCTTAGCTAGTATAGCAACTGTCTAGAAAATAGGTGTTAGCAAGCTTCCTTAATAACGTACAATATAGTTTTTAACTAAAGTTATCTACGAAAGGGCATCGGTTAGGTTTTAGAGGGTCTGCGAGACCTAGAGGTTATCATCTATAGAGGGGTCTACGAGAGGGGTTAGAGTCTATAGCCTTATATCAAGCTTTGAAAGAACCGTATCTAGATTAAAAGGCACTAAACCAGCTCCGCGGAATCCAGCTTGACTATTCTAGGGTGTAATAGAGGCTTAATATCTAGCTTTAAAGGCAAGGAAGAACTTAACCTTTATAATATAGTTAATATAAGCTTTAATAAACGTCTCAATCTAGAAACTATACTCCTGTTTTAGTATACTAAAACACCTAACATCAAGTAGCTAGGTTAAATGAGAAGAGTGAGAAGGTAGATAAAGAGTAATAATGTTATATACTATATAATACTCTTGAAATTCAGCGGATTTATAACTCTTATGCCTATTAAGAACAAGCATCCGATATAGCCTCTTTACACGAGTAGAAGTATATTTATTAAAGTGCTTTAGCTATTCTAGACCCGTCTTATTATTTATCCATCCGTTACTTATAGGTTTAATAACCTAGTTGTATAGGAGGCTGCTCTTAGTATACTAATTTGAGAGGTGATTCTTTCCTTAGACTACTAGAAATAGAGGGACACTCTAACCCTTACTATTAATATAAATAATCGCTGTTACCTATTCCTGATTACCTAGCTAAACTGCCTTACCTCTACTACGTCGATCCGTACGTGTTATAACTATTGATAAGGAGATTACCTCTATTATAAAGCTAGTCTTGTTAAAGTTATAGAAATCAGAGTCAACGATACTATATTTAGCTCACATATTCTCAACTAGTCGAAACCACACGCTAATTAGCTCTAGATCTTCGCATAAGGCTCTCTAAAAGTTATAGACACGATTAAAACACGTCTTTAACTCTAGTTGTCGTTTAATAAATCAATATGCCCAGTTCTTCTCAACGCGTCATGCCTCTCGAGATTCAAGTAGGAGATTCACTATATCTTCCACACTAGCTAGACAGGGTGTAAAGCCTCGTAAATCTAGATCAAGTATATATTAAAGAATTAACTCCTTCTCTAGGTCTGTCAACTTATAACAATTAGCTTTAGAATCAAGGCAGTAGGTTCAGCTAGCTATTCTATTAGAGAGGCTTATATATAGTACTTTATAGATCTTTACTATAGAGCGTTTACTAAGCTTTTTAGATGTCCGAATAGCCTCGATTACTAGAATGATTCTTACTTCTTAGGTTTGAATTTCTATAGTAAATGGTTAAGAAAACACGTGTTAAAGTTTTAAGGTAGTATAGTAGAGAAAAGTAATCCACTCGGTAATATGATCCACTCGGTAGTAAACCACGTTATTATAGAAATAATAAACCTAAGAGTAGATACTCTTAGTTATAAACTAGGCTATAAAGAAGCTAGAGAATATACAAGGTTAGCTATCTTAAAAGAACTTTCTAACAAGGATCTAGCTCTAATAGTTTATTAGATTATAGCTACTAAATAGATTAAAGAACTATAGTAGAATAAAATAATAAAAACTACTATTAATAAACAGCTATAGAGACTACTAGCGGCCTATATAGAACGAAGAATAAGTCTACTTATAATTAATAACTAGATCTATATTCTAGTATTAATTAGTAAAGAATTCATTATAGAATAATATACTTTACTAGCCTACGAATACTAGAGAATCTATATTAAGAGCTTATCTCGAATAGTTAAGGAAGTAGTATTAGAGTATAATATCTACATCTAGAATAAGGCTTTCTACTATATACTATATAGATAGATAAGTACTACTCTAATACTAGAAATACCTTAGAAATTAGTCTCTTAGGATTTTATTATTAAACTACTAAAATCTAAAGACCTAATAATAGAAGTTAAATATAATTTAATTCTAGTTATTAGAGAAAGACTTATAGTATATATAATACTAATAGTATATATAGAGTTAAGTACTATAGAGCACTTAGTATTTATATATCTTAGAGATATAGTCTTAAGATATAGAATATTAAAAGAGATACTATTAGATAGAGATAAACTCTTTACCTTAAAGTTCTAGGTTACTCTTATAGAGCGACTAGATATAAAAAGAAAGCTTTTAATAGCTTTTTACCTCTAGATAAATAGAGGAAATAAACGTATAAATTAAGTAGTTAAAATATACCTTTATTATTATATAAACTATTAATAAAACAATTAGATAGAACTGTTATCTTTAGCTTAGTTTATATATAATAGTTTAGTAATAGATACTATACTTATTATACTATTCTTTACTAACTTTAGCTACGAATTAGTAGTATATTAAGATCTACTAACTTCGACTATTAATAATTAACTCGTCTAAATTTATATCTCGAAAATTAAAGAACTATATAAGAAACTTATAGAAGACTTATAGTTTATAGTAGAACGTAACTTATACTACTATAATAAACGATATAGTTAGAAGCTAATACTAAAAGAGAGAGATAAAGTCTATCTAGTATAGAAAAATATTAATATAAAGAGACTAAGTAATAAACTAGACTATAAGAAACTAGAACTATATAGAATCAAGTAAGTAAGAGGTCTCTTAAATTATAAACTAGTACTTCTAAATATAATAAACATCTATCTAGTATTCTATATATCTCTACTTAAACTAGTACTACTAAGAGTACTACTAGCTCTATTTACTAAGATTTAACTAGTTAATCTAAACGCTAAGTATAAGGTTAAGAAGATTCTTAACTATAAACTTATTAGAGGTAAGGTTAAATATTTAATTAAATAGTTATATTATCTATACTTAGAAAATATATAGAAACTAAAGAGAAATATTAGCTAGTACTTAGCGAAACTTTAGAAGTTCTATCGCTAAAACCTAGGTTTTCTAAAACTTAGAACTAGAGTTAAAAGAAGGATCTAGAGCGTAGGACTCGAAAGAAGACGAACTAGAGGCTAGAATAAAGAATAAGCTAGAGGCTAGCCGACTAACCTCTTTCTCTCTTCGTTTATCTTCTAGCTATTTCTCGCTCTTTCTTTTATCCGCCTCTTCTATAGTATTAAGCTTATCTAGGGTTTTTAACTCTTAATAGAGTATATCTATACTATAAATATAAAGCTCTTACTATTATTGTTCTAACTTGTAAATATAAGCTAATCTAGCTATAGCTACTTTAAAAGCTATATTCTATTTAAACTTTAACTATTTCTTCTCTAGCTAAATGCTCTATAGGTTCTCGATAGATATTATAAGAGTATTATACTTTACCTCTTAATAAACGTACTCTCTATATTACTAGGACTTACTATTTAGAACTATATATTCTTAATAATATTATATATAGTTAGAATAGACTATATTAGATAGAGAACTATAGGATTATATTATTTTAAAAAGAAGTAATTATTATTTATACTTCTATATTTTATTTATTATACTTCTATATTTTATTTATTATATTAAAAGAAGAAGTAGACGCTAGCTCTTTAGACGATATTTCTTAGGTTATACTTAAGTATAGAGACACGCTAGACTAAGAAGAAGATAGTATTACGAATTATATATCTATATAACTAAGTAAAGACTAGGCGGCGCTCTAATAGATTAAGTACTATTATATACTCTTATAGCGTAGGTAGGTCACTTAGGTTAGCTAAGCGACCTACGGATTTCCTTATATAAAGAAGTTATATAACTTAGTTAGAGGAGTTATATAACTAAGAGAGCTTATAGAAACTTTAAGCTCTAATAGAATCTAATTAAGAACGAAGGTTCTATATAAGACTAGTACGTCTACTATTAGATAGAAGCTTTATACTTAACTTAATATTTTATTATTACTATAATCTAATAACTTTATAATTAAGTAATAAGTTTACCTCTAAGTAAATATATAGTATATCTTACCTCTACTTATATATAACCTAGCGATACTTAGTTACTATAGTTAGTTTAAGAATCGTTATAATTAGCTACTACTTAAGAGCTAAATTTAGCTAGAAATACTACTTAGAAATAGACTCTCTAAGATACTAAACGCCGAATCTATTCTCTCTCTAAGAAGCTAGGTTAGCCTACTTCTATTATAGATAAATATATTAATTAAATAATTCTATAGATTACTAGCTACTATAACCGCTATATTCTACCTCTTAAAACGATTATAAAGAAAGTCTATAGTATTAATACTTCTTATTATACTCTTATAAGAGCTTAGAGCCGATAGAGATACTATTATTACACTTCTAATAGTAAGCTATTCTATACTCGAGACTAAAAGCTATATCGCTTTACTTTTATAGTTAAGAATTAAGACCGTCTAGTTAGCTACTAGTATAGAGGTATATATACTAATAAAATAATTACTTAAACGAATTTATAATAACGAGTTAAAGTTTTAAAGAGAAGAGAAGAGAGGAACTAACTAGACTATATATAATTTACTCTTAATTCTAGCCGAGATTCTATAATATACTAGGCTACGATTAGATATAATTTTAAGAGCTAGCTTTACTTTATAAGTATAGAAGAGTAAGACTAGAGATTTATATAGAAGAAGTATAAAGAGTAGATTTTAAGAGAGTAATTATAAGAGATATTTAAGGAGTAGTACTCTTAAGAGTTCTTCTATATTCAGAATAGTAGTAGAGTTTATAGCCTTAAGGATATAAAAAGGAATAGAGGTCTCTATAATACTACTAGAATAGAGTACTATATTTATACTCTACTTAACTAGCCTCTCTACTCTCTAGACTTAAATCCTATTAAAAATATATAGCGGATTCTAAAGTAGAGGCTTAGGAACAGGAACTCTTATAGTAGCTAGAGCCTTATAGAGCTAAAGAAAGTATTAGTAGATATATAGGATAATGAGATAACTATAGAGGATTTCAATAAGTTTATTAATTCTATGCCTCAGAGGATTTATAAAGTCCTAGCAAGAAAGAGAGCTCAAACCCCTTATTAAGGCGGCATTGGATGATTACTGTAAATAGACTAGCAAAGTGGCAGAAAAACCCCTGCTGTTCCCTCAATTGTGGCAACCCCCTTTCGTACGGCATCCTGAATGCACCAAAAGTCGGAAATGACTAAATCGCAAATCGCAAATCGCAAATCGCAAATCGTAAATCGCAAAACTCAAAAGGTAAGAAGAGGTTAAAAGGTCTTAGATTTTAAAATTATTTCTATCCCTACTATTATATCCTTTATTCTTATACTCTCGCTCTTTCTCCTTCTCTCTTCCTCCCTTCTCTCTTCCCTCCTTATCTATTGAAATAATATGAGTATAGAAATAAGGGAGAGGGAAGTAAGAAGAGGGGGGGAGTCAAAAGAGGGGGGGAAGCAAACATTTCGGGTGAATCTTAGCCCTAGCGTAGGTAAGCATACGCCTAGTGCTTCTTCCCCTCTTTTTTTATTTTACTTCTTACACTCTTTCTCTCCTACCCTCTCTCTCTCTCTCTCTTCCCCTCTTCCCCTCTTCCTCTCTTTCTCTCTCTTTATTTGATTTAAGAGTAATATAAAGATAGACTACCTAGATAGTAGACTGTCGGGTATATCGAAAGCTAGCTATACACGTGATACATACGTGATCTAACTATTATTATTCTCTAGAAGAAAATAAGTAAGAAAAGCGAAATATATCTCCTAGACTTAATATATAGCTCTAGAGAGAGAGAGAGAGAGAGAGAGAGAGAGAAAGTGTAAACTTAATAAAATATTCAATCTTTTACTTCTTTCACTTATAAAAAGTAGTAATTTGCGATTTGCGATTTGTGATTTAGTCATTTCCGACTTTTGGTGCATTCAGGATGCCGTACTTGGTTTTGTTCATGAAATAATAGTGAAATAGATGTTCTACATTAACTTAAGATTTATTTGAAAGATTTAAGTATGACAATTTGAAGCTTTTAATTCATCGATTTAATTCCTTTATTTAGCATTAACGACTTTCTTTACTTTCACACTACTTTTAAGTAATCCTAATTCCTTCCTAAAATCGTCGAGAGACCAGTCGAGATTACTATATCTTCCTATATTTTCGATGTATTTATTTTAATCCCACGATTTTACTCCAGTAGAATCTAAATTCGAATTACTTTTCTCCTTCTATCATGAAAGAAGAGACTTTACTTTACTAACAGGTGAAAGAGATCAATAAAAGGACATGTTATTTCATGTATGCTACTCACGTTTCCCTCATATCTGACTACACATAAGTGAATAGCCAATTAATGGGATACCTATAGCGAGGCTGAAATTACACCGGAGTTTAGCAAGTAAATCAACCAGCCTGTAACAGTCTTTTCTTTCTTTCCAAATCAACAAAAAAACGCGTTTTTATGGACCAACAGGCGAATTCCCCAAAAATGTCACAACTACGACAATGGGAAGAAACAATGACATTACCACGCCTCTACCAAGAGTGGGAGCGCCTACAAGCTACCACTGACACTTCAAAATGGACAATGGTGGAGATAAAAGCATGGCTTAACCAGTGGGAGTGCGATGAATTACGCGAGATGGTGGTGGAATATGCCTTTTACGTGTGGAACAAGGCGGAAAAGAAGGGAAATGGGGCAGCAACCAACACCAAAGACACAGTTCAGGAGACCAAGATCCCTAAATCTACCGAAATCAATCACCCCCCCCCCCCGAGCCGAAGCCTCTGTTTTCGTCCCTTCTTCGGTCGTCACCCAAAAGAAGGAAGCTCCCAGTCACAAAATCGCAAAACTCCATACAATCCAAGTCAACAAAGGAGTCGAAATTCCTAAAGTTACGCTAGCAAAAGCACCGGCTACGAACGTCGAGACTCACTTGAAGGAATCTGGTCGCTCTTACACCCAGTTTTTCCAAGAAGCCATGGATTTGGCGGTAAAAGCTTCAAGAATGCGACTTGTAGCTATGTTTTTGGAGAAGAAGCGAGGTACCGTTGACGGTGGAATACAGAATCTCATTGCTCGTGCAAGAGAGTATAAGTATACAGAAACGGCAAGAAAGAGCCGAGCTCAGGGGGAGCAAAACAGAGTGTTCATTACTGGGCATAAGGAGGCTCTAAAGCAAGTGGAGGAGGTCAGAAAGGAAGCTCCTGACCAGGCCGTGGTCAATCCCTATCTTGCTGATTTAGAGGGTCTAGAGTTTTAATTGTTCTTCGCTATAGAATGATGAAATGTCGAAATAAATGATTCAAATGGTTTATTTGTCAATTCTTCCTATTCCACCAAGAAAGTGATGTTTTTCTCAATCATGTGATCTGTGGCTCATCAGCCGAGTCACACTTTTATGTGGAAGCGGCACAGTTTATGAGTTCTAGAAATAACGCAACACAGTCCTGCATTGCTGCCTAGTGAGGAGGATTGGGGAGGAAGCTGTTCCTATATTATTCAGCTGCAAATTATTCTATCCCCATCAATCATCCTCGAGTCTATCATCATTTAACGCGTATACCAATAGTCCCACAGCTTCTTACCCCGCGACCCCACAGATATCATGGCCCACGAGGAGCAAGACTTCGTTCTCCTCGAAGACAAAGACGTCGTCGACTTCAACGCCGAGGGTCTGCTCCCTCTCCCCCCAGAAGATCTCCAATCCGTGCTGAGTTGGCTTGACCCTACCAACTACAATGCCGAGTCGAGCGAATACAACAAGCACTTAGCTTCATATGTCAACGGAACCGGACAGTGGATTCAAAATACAGATCAATATCAGAAATGGTTTCAGTCCGATGGCAATGATGCTGGTGCCCTTTGGATCAAGGCAACAGCGGGTGCTGGTAAATCCGTGGTTGCCGCTCATACAGCTTCATTGCTAGGTTCCGAGACCACCCCGGTGCTCAGCTTCTTTTTTCGCCAGATAATTGCAAAGAACCGCACGCCCCAGTCTTTAGTCCGAGACTGGCTTTCCCAATTGCTTCCTTATTCCCCAAAGCTCCAAAAGAATCTCAAGGAGATCATCGACAACCGCCGGCGCCTTGAAAGTGTAGCTTTCGAGGAGCTATGGGAACTGGCTACCTCAACCATGTTTACTTTGAAACGTGTCTACTGTGTGGTAGATGCTCTTGACGAAATGAATTGTAAGCATTTTCTCCCCCTATTCATTACGCTCACGACATATGCTAACAATCTGCAGTGGACAATACGAGTTTCATGGAGAGCCTTGTTGGTCTTGGAAAAGATGGCCGGTCCATCGTCAAGGTTCTCATCACTAGCCGCCCATTGCCATATATCGCAAACGTCCTTGAAGACCCATCCGTAATCGAACTCCCTTTGCGCCCTAAACTCGTTGATAGCGATATCTCTATATACGTCAAAAAGAGATTGGTATCTACTAATTTCTCAGATTCCTCGAGACAGTCTATTGAAAAAGTCATGAGCGCAAAATCACAAGGTCTTTTCCTCTACGCGCGTTTGATGTTGGATGAGGTACTCCAAACTGGCAACACGAACAACGAGAACATAGCCAATATTCTTCATCACTTACCTTCAGGCTTGGGCGATATGTATACAAAAATGCTCCAAGATCACTCTGTCCGTTCTGGAACACCGCAAGATCTCCAACTTTTCATGTTAAAGTGTGTTACGCATTCTTCGCGACCACTGCGCTTGTTGGAACTTTCTAGCATCGTGGCTTTCATGAGAAAAAGTTCTCCGCAAGACTATACTGAGTCAAGCGCCCGAGACACGAAGACTATTGTCCGAAATGCATGTGGGCCGTTACTTGAAATTCTCGAAGACGAAACTATATCCATCATCCATCACTCACTCACCGAATTTCTCACCAATCCTCACAGAGTTAACTCTGTCACTGATGCTGATTACTTCCCCGAGATCGCATCCTCTGACACCCACCTCGAGATAGCCAAGTTTTGTGTGAATTACTTGCTTTCAGATGGTCTTGTAGATTGGGATTCGATTAAGGACCAAAAGATTGCCAAAATGAAGCATCCCTTTCTTGATTACGCTGCCAATTTTTGGAAATTTCATGTTGCAAAATATGATGGTGCCGATGCTGAACTGTTTCAGCTTTTGGATCGGTTGCTTCAATCTGGCAGCGCTGAATTTTCAGCATACCTGGAGTTCACCAATTCTAAGAGACACTCCAGAAAGACTTCCGATCTTCAAGTCGCTGTAACAGCCGGCTTAGCTCCTTATTCGTTATATTTACTCGAGCTTGGGCATGAGAAAGAATGTAAGGACCGGAAGTCGAGAACATTGGTGCATCGTGCTGCGAAGAAAGGGCACTACGCGATAGTCGAGGTGCTTCTAGCGCATGAAGCACCCAAAAATCTCGATGACTATTGCGGCCTTACACCACTCCATTATGCAGCATCCAGAAATCATGCCGGGGTTGTAACTCTTTTGTTGAAGGCGGGGGTCGACCCATTGACACCAAAAACGAAAGAGCACCCCGGTAACTGGTGCGGCAATGCCCCCAGGAGCACAGGAGAAACACCACTACAATATGCTTGTTCGTACGGGCATCTCGACGCAGTCAATTCCTTTCTCCCTTTCCTAGAGGAGGAAGGCTATAGTAAAGCTCTCTTGTGGGCTTTGGATGGACGCAAATCCGATACTGCTCTTGCAATACTTGCAACTGGAAAGGTAGATGTCAACAAGGTCATTGAGAGTAAAACCCCTCTCCATTTCGCTGCTCATAATCACGATTTGTCGGTTGTTAAAAGATTACTATCCTTGGGCGCCGATGTAAATATTAAGTCGAATAATGTATTCGATAAGGGTGGAATGCGCGGTATGGGCACAGGAGACAAGGTTAAATTTTCTCCCCTTGATGGCCTTGTCACGAGTGACCCACGCGACAGACGCTCCTATGGTCAAACAGTACAAAAGGAAATGGATAACATGATGGCCATAATCAAAGCTCTGTTGAAAGCAGGCTGCAACATCAATGAGTACTCTCCTTATGGATGCACACCCTTACAACACGTACTCAGCAGCAGACTCCGAGGACAGGGAGAATTTTTCAAATTCATGATTTCAAATGGAGCAGATCCGACTTTACCTTCCCGAGATGGAACGAATGTCCTCCACTTGGTACCACCACAAGAAAATATTCTAGTTCCTCTTCTTGCACTTGGTCTTGACATAAATTGCCGAGATTCGACTGGACGTACCCTCATATTCCGTGGTTTAGATAACGAAGATACTACGCGGATGTTAATCAAACTTGGGGCAGATTGCCGCGTCCGAGACTTCAAAGGCAACACGACACTTCACGTCACCAATTCAAGTGCAGTGATGAAAATCCTGCTTGAGAATGGAGTACCCCCGGATGCTAAAAATAATGAAGGACGGACACCTCTGCACGGAATTTGCTTCGAAACATATAACTCTACCCTGGTAGGAAAAGAGGAGCTGGAGATTTTGGTATCCGCAGGCGCGGATTTGAATTCTAAAACACATCTAGGTCTCACAAAATTGCACATGACAGTCGGTAACCTTCAAGGCTGTCGACTACTTATTGAGGCAGGTGCCGAACCAAACTGTCGCGATCTTAGTGGGAGAACACCGCTTTTTCATGCATGTGAAAATGCCAACGATGGTATTGCTACAAGGTTCAAGGAGATTGTAAAACTTGGAGCAGATCCTCTTTTGAGGGACTTCTTAGGAAATAGTCTCTTCCACCAAATCGTGGGACAATCTTCTTCTTCTTATGAAAAAGCACACTTGGAACTGTTTGAGCTTGTATTGGAAATTGGGGTGTCGCCTTTGTCACCCAATAATGCTGGACAGACTCCATTCCACATAGCGTTGAAGAGGTCTATGGAATCTTTCAGTACATACCCTCTTGCATTGCTGGGCCCCAAGTGTCGAGCCGACATCAACGCTCCGGATACTATGGGCGTCCGCCCTATTCATGAGGCTGCATGCATTTCTGAAAATTTAGTCCGTTACTGCTTGGACAATGGGGCTGATCCATTCCCAGTAACGAACGAGGGTCTCAATATTCTTCATATATCTTCTCGAGCACGACAGAGCAACATTGTCGGGTTGGTGGTTGACTTGTTTAAAAATATAGGCCAATCAGCGTTGATCAACCAGAAAGATCATTCTGGACGAACACCGCTTCACTATGCTGCAATGTCCGGAAGATTCGAGAGCGTAGCAATCCTTCTCAAGATGGGTGGGGCGGATTCCAGAATGCAAGACAACAAGGAATATACTCCTTTACATATGTGCGCTTTCTTTGAAGACGAGGACTTGCATTGGTCGAACCTCGAAGCCAAAATTCAGCCTCTTGGCGCGCGTATAAATGGTGTTCTTCTAGCTGATGTGTACCGACCTGTTTACTATGCTCAAGATACCGGGTATCGTGCGAGGTATACAAAAGGCTATGATGACGGAATTAGCAACGAGGCACAAACTGTCGGCGTTCGTCAAATTATTCGCTCATTGGTCGCTCACGGTGATGATAGTTCTTTCATGTTCGTCGAAAACCCCACAAGCAGTCGCCGAAGACACTCTACACCACTTTCAACAGCACTTTTCTACCGCTCCGAAGCCATGGTAGATGAACTATACGCACTGTCCAAAAAAAAGCCTTTGAGCTTGAATAGCTCGGAAGAAGAATCTGAAAGTGAAGATGAAGATGACGATTATTGTTTCAATAGTTCTGGCTTCGATCAGTTCTTGGAGAAATATTGTCGCCTCAGAAGCCGGAATATTTCACAGCTGGTTGAACCACTGGCAAAGAAAGGAGAAGGGAACCACGATCTCTTCAACAATCTCCTGCAGATAGAAAGCTATGAGGGAATTGAACTCCTCAAATCTTTGGGAACGGACATGCTTAAACTACCATGGGGAGGGGAACCGACCTGTATTGCGACCTTGGCATCTTTTGGATATGCCTATCTCCTGGAACAATACGGCCCAGAGGTCCTTGCCATAGATGATGCATGGTTTACTGAAGCGGAGAAAAGCACACCCAATGCACCGAGTCGACTTGATCATCCATTCATTTTCGCATGCCGGAGAAAATTGCCAAATCTTGAAGTGATCAAAGTAATGGTCGAGAAGATTGGCATAAATGTCGACATGAGATCCAGGCAAGATGGACAAACAGCTCTCCACATATTGGCTGGAACCAGCAACCACTCTCACTGGTGGCATTCGCATGCAATGAATTTTCTGTTAGAACATGGAGCGGATCCCAATCTCAAAAGAAGCAATGACGGAAAGACGCCACTTCATCTTGCGGTCCAAAATAACGAAAGGGTTGTAGAGGTGCTTTTGAAGCATGGCGCCGACCCTAATATCCTTGATGCCGATGACACAAGCTGTCTCAATCTCGCAAAATCCAACCGCGCGATAGTTCACCGGCTAGTTAAAAGTGGTGTGGAGGTCTCAACCGGCAAGCGGCCATTTCTGTTTGATTGCGTGGATGGAATGGATGTTTCCACCATAAATTTGTTGGCCGAATTGGGGGCAGACTTCAATGTTCGAGTAAAGCCGGAAGAGGAATCGGACAACGACGACGACGACGATAGTTATGATAGTTCCTTCGCAGCACAAATTCGGTTCTGGCATATGATGGATAAAGACGATGCCAAAACGTCATACCCACTACACTGGGCTGCGAGCCATAATTTCAACGAAGAGGGGAAGAAAGAGGCCATGGTACCAGTTATCAAGGCTTTACTGGACGGAGGTGCTGATCCAATGCTTTCATGGAATGAGGCTGGTGACTCTGTCCTCCACCATTTATGCGAAAGCTGGGGAATCTTAGAACCTTTCATGGGTCTACCAGATTTGAAGCTGGAAGCTCGAGATTCCAAAGGACGTACACTCCTCCTAGCCGCCGCGACTACACACGAAGACTTCTATGGCGGGCACATGAAGGACAACACTTGGTTCTGCGCACAACCCAGTAATGTCCTGATGTTACTCGAAAAGGGAGCAAACATCATGGCCGTCGATAACGAAGAGAAGAATGTCCTCCATCACCTTTTAGAAAGAGGTAGGAATCATCATATGAGAGCCAATCACCCCGATGACCTGAAAAGGATTCTTGAGACCGATTCGGGAGTGGTACTTGTAGCTCAAAAAGATAATTTTGGATACACACCACTCCATCGCGCACTCCTTCAACATCAACCTTGGGCCGTTGAACTCCTCCTAGAGAAAGGTGCTGATCCTCTTGAACCTGATCCAGAAGGCAACACAGCCCTCCACCATCTTGTCACTCAGCTTCAAACCGTCTGGGGAGAAGTAGCACCCATCCCAACAAGTCTAATTGACCACTTCATCGATCTTGGTATCTCCATGAACTTCCAGAACTCGGATGGCGAGACAGCACTCTTCAGACTAGTAGCGGCTCAGGACAAGCATCAGGAAGGACATGGCCAAGTGCAGGATCGTCTCAGTCACACAGACTTGTTGAAGATGCTGGAAGAAAAAGGGGGTGATCTGTTGGTGAGGAATAAGAAGGGGCAAGGCTTGCTGCATATTGCTGGGAAGGCTGGGGATTCGTGGACTTTTGAGTATTTGGTTGAGAAAGGATTGGATCCGAGGAGTGAAGACGCAGAAGGGGGGAGTGCGTTGGATTGTGCGATGGCTAGTGGAAGTGAAACAATTTTGGGCATGTTTAAGAGGGAGGTGTAGTCTCATCCTCTCACAGGAGTAGTAAAATGCGACGGTAATCCTGCGGAGGAAACAATACCGAGACTGTAGGTACAGTCACTGTCAACAGCTATTAACCGATCCGTGTACCGACCTATAAAAACGCGTCGCGCTCCCCTAACCTCTTAACATCCTACACTATAAAATGCTACTACAACGTACTCTAAAACGTCCTACTGATGAGGATCGTCTACCTATGTAATACCTCTCACCTAATATGCGTGGGCGGATTGTTGTAAAGAAGTAGGAGGGTAAGTATGCCGCCGAGATTGCGAGGGAGCTAAATCTTAATGTTTCTACTGTTAAATATAGTATACGAATCGACCACCTACGCTATAATAGAGAGTCCCTACCTACTAAGCTAAGAAACTTAAGCTATACTCCTGCCGACGAACGAACCCTACTACGCTATGTACGCCTACACCTAAAAGAAACCTACGTATAAGTTATTCTCGGTACTAGAGTTACTTGCTAGAAGTCTATGATTAAGAAGATTCTTAAGAAGCATGGTATCACTAACTGGAAAGCTAAGCGCTGACCGTTCCTTACACAGAAGTACGCTGAGCAGAGGCTTCGATGGTGTCTATGTAATCAACATAGGAATAAGGAGGAGTGGGGAATGTTTATGTGGAGTGACGAGTGTTCAGTAGAGCGAGGTGTGACGATTCTTAAACTAACTAACTAAGGTAACTGAGTATCGCTGGGGTTTATTCTTGTAAAGAGGTTCAATCGCGGACTAGGTGTTTACTCGGAGGTAAACTCGTCACTTAACTATAAAGCTATCAAGGTATTAGTAACAATGTAATATTAAGGTTGAGCACAAAGCTCCTATCTAATAGTAGACATGCTAGTCTTATATAGAACCTTCCTACTCGCGGATCTAAACTAGATCCTAGGACCCCTTTAGATCCCTAGGGGATCCTCAGGGATCTATCACGTGATTACAACTATATGAAATCCCTAGATCGCTTAGCTAACCTAAGTGACCTGTCTACTACTATAAGAGTATACGATAGTGCTTAACCTGTTAGAACGCTGCCTAGTCTTTACTAGTCACGTGTGTATATAATTTGTGATACTATCCCCTTCTTAGCCTAGCGTGTCTCTACGCTTAAGTACAACCTAGGAAATGTCGTTAGAAGGCTAGTAGCTCTTTCCTATTATAATGTTTTTAATAATACTATAAGTAGATACTTATAAAAAGAAGAAAGAAAGGTTTTAACTTACTAATAACATCGAAAACACCTAAAACAAAGTTATAGCCTGTTCCTGATGCTCCTTACAAGGCTAGTAGTGTCTTATAGACAAATCCTAATCTAGCTGTTACGCTAAATATGTTTATACAAAGTCGAAATATGATAGAGGTAGTAATTCCTAGGATAAGAGCGTCTCTACTAAAAAAGAGTAGGAATCTCTAGATGCTTAGGAGGAGCGTCTATAAGATAAAGAGGAGGCTACTATAGCTAAGATCCTTTAGCTACGAAAGTAGTAGAAGTTCATCTAGAAGCGTTATAAGGAAATAGCTTGTTAAGGACTTAAATTTATTAATAAACTTAATGCTATAGAGGAATTAGAAAAGAGTTAATAGAAGGAACAGGAAGACTAGGAAAAGTAAGAGGCGGAGGCCTCTTAGCTAGCTGCCTTCTATACCTCTACTACGTCTGACCTAATTCCTAACCTAGGTCTTAACTCTAGTTTCTTTAAGGCTTTTCCTACTAACCACACGCTATAGATAGACTTAGGTTTTAGGAATAGAACTCCTTAAGTTCTATCGAGTACTAGCTAATATTCTCTTTTAGTTCCTAAGTATTTTCTAAATATAGATAATCTAACTATTTAATTAAATATTTAATCTTACCTCTAATAAGTCTATAGTTAAGAATCTTCTTAACCTTATACTTAGTATTTAGGTTAACTAGCTAGATTTCTATAAGTAGAGCTAGTAGTACCTCTAGTAGTACTAGTTTAAGAAGTAAGATATAGAATACTAGAAAGATGTTTATTATTTTTAGTAGAGCTAGTTTATAATTTAAAGGTTCTTTTACTTACTTAATTTTAAATAGTCTAATATATATATAGTCTAGTTTTCTACTAGGTCTCTTTATATTAATATTTTTTTTACTATAAGTAGACTTTATCTCTCTCTTTTAGTATTAGCTTCTAACTATATTATTTATTATAGTAGTATATATTACGCTCTATTATAAACTATAGGTTCTTTATAAGTTTCTTATATAAGCCTTTAATCTTTAAGGCTAATACTTAAGCTAACTAGTTATTACTTATTATTTTTATTAGTTTATTATATACTAGTAATTTATATCTAAAGTTAGTATAGAATAGTAATATAAGTATTATCTCTATAGTTAAGCTATTATATATAAACTAAGCTAAAGGTAACAGTTCTACCTAGTTGTTCTACTAGTA
>LKTO01000375.1:0-51649 GCA_001399465.1 Hymenoscyphus scutula | reverse complement strand
CCGCTGACCGAATTCTACATTCCCTCACCTAAGAAAAGCTAAGCCTCGCTCTCCCCTTCCATCACAAGGGCTCATCTATCAACTGAGCAGTGCCTTCCCATCACATCACAAGTTGATCCTTTTATCCTATGACGATATATCTATCCCTGAATCCCAGACCGAGAACGGATCTCAATAAGAAATCCTCCAGTGAATCAATAAATGTAATGGAATCACCGAATCACCTACAGAGAACTACATTACGCGTACCTCGAGGCTGTGTATTGATTGTAGGTTACCCTTGCTGACCTGACCTGACCTGCTGAGACCGTGGAGACCGATGAGACCGATGAGGATAGGTGAGATAGGAGACACTACTAAGATACGTGATAGGTAATAGGTGATACTTCCCTCTACCTAGCACCTAGTAATGTGAGAAGCTTAATTAAATAAAATCAAAAATCAAAAATCAAAAATCAAAAAGTAAAAACAATAAGAGAAAAAGACGTGAATTCCTCTCGTGTATCCAAGAAAAAGCTCCCTTTCCCTTTACTTCTCAAGAACATTAAAAACCAGGAATCCAAAAATCCAAAAATCCAAAAAAAAAATTTACGTATATTTTCTCTTTCATTGGATAAAACTTCATACACAAAACAAAAACTTTCCTAAATCCAGTAAGCGAAAACTCAGTTCATCAAGCAGTTCATCAAGAGGAAACCCCAGTCAAGAGAGAGAAAGAAGGCTGAGAATAATAAATTAAAAAAAGTCAACAACGTCGTAAAACCCTAAACTCTGCCTCATAAAAGGCATAATTACAAGAACCAGGCTACGATACCTAATCCTTTCCGAAGTAAATATATTAAAATGGGTCTTGACCGAACCTTCATAATAGATAGGCTAGATCAGGGCAGGTCAGGCAACAGTATACTCATAGCCTCCTATTTCTTTCCATCTTCCCTGTTATTATTATTATCATCAGCAACGAACTGACCTCACCGAGTCCCAGAAGTCATATTCCAATCCACTTGGGCTCCATTATCGTATTCCAAGAACGCGGAACAGACGGAAGAAATTTGATAAATTCATAATAAACGAATCTCGATTCCATTACATCGTAAGACCTCGTCTAAATAAAATAAAAAAGATTGCAAATACTTGTACAAAGGGAAGGAATACCGTATCCGACTCAACGTTATCTCCATCCCTCCCTAATATCCCTCTAATACTCGTAAGGATGATGGGGGTATTATCTTATGAAATTTATGAGACATTTCTTGAGACCGGTAGATGGAAATGCCGGAACTCAGCCTCATACCTAACCTAACCTAAACTACAGTCAGGGTGGGAGGCGACCACAACCGCAACCACGACCGAGACCATTCCCGCGCACCAATACCCTAGACAAGCGTAGGTAATAAATCAATCAACAAATAAAAGGATTGGGGGAAAAAGGAGAAGGGATAGGAACCTACAGATTTATGATATTTGGACGCGCAATATACTCAGCCCCCTTTTTACAAACCACACCGGTGAAATCTCATGTTGCGTAACAAAGAAAAGAAACAAAAGAGGGTGGGTGACACGGAAGTGACTGGATATAATAAGCTGTAAGCATCCAGATGAGTGAAAGTGACCCCCTATCATCGCAGACGAAGACGAAGACGGAACCAAACAAAGCCATGGATGAACTCCCTGGTACAAGTAAGGGGTGTACTCCGTAGGTAAAGCCTTGAGTGCCTGCAGATCTGCCCGTCGTTCAACCTTTCTCGCTTATCTCTGCTGTGCCTCCTTCTCGCCCATCCAAACGGTTGTAAGCTAGGTTGATTACAGTTTAGTCTCGTGTGTGTCGAAACATGTTTTAGCTCCTCTTTCACACCGTACACCGCAGATCAAGTGGGCAGTGAAAAGGCTCATCGAACTTCGTCCTCGGATTCTAGAAGTTCCAAATCATTTTTCTTCGCCATCCGCCTCTGTTGCTTTGTCCCTTTTGACAATGGGGTTTCCCAAATCGTTTGCTGGATTGGGAAGGCAAGATGGACATTGGGTGTTATTAGGCCAAGGTTGCCAACGCGCCAAGGGGGGCATTGCTGGACCAGCGGGGACTCGAGAGTCGACACCCGCAAGAAAGCAGATGAAAGAACTCGGTCCGCGCAAGGACATCGGTTTTTTCGCAGATGAGGGAGGTGACGAGAAAAGAAAAGCGTGAGACAGGAGGAAGAGTGGGAAATTTCCATGTGCGACATCTTTTTCGGGGGACGAGGTATCCTCCCTCGGCAGCGCAAGCAAGAAAATTGTTCCTTGGAAGTTGGATGTGGCGATTGGATTGTTGATGGATGTGATTTGAGGATTGTTTTTTCTTGCACGCGTTCAATCCCAGGTCTGCGTTCCGGGAGACTCAGCCTCGTGCACATCGTTACTAGTTGCCCTGTTTCCGGTTTCTGGAAGCATTTTGCCTCGTTTGCCTTTGATCAAAGATGCAGAAGCGCAGGAATGGAAAGTTAGTGTGCATCCAAAGTGCCGAAGTGGGTAGAGTAAGTAAGACGATGAACGAATGGCAACCACGTTGATATCACATCATCTAGACTGCAGTCTTGGACTTCGTCAGATGCTTTGTGGGGTGAGAGGGAAGCCAATGAGTCCATGACGGGGCGGCTTGGGGATGGCAACTGTCAGTTCTTTGATTGGTGCAAGGTTTTCTCCGTAAGGTCTTCTAACGTTCGTATATGGATTTTTTGCTGAGTTAGTCGCCGAGTAGGTTGTAAATGACCTCCTTTGGGTACGGAGAATGGCTTCGTATCTCAACACCAAACACTCACAGAGGTGTATGGTGTACGATGTAGATTCTTTTCCTTGGTGGCGTCTGGAGATTCGGGCAGACGGGTGACGACCTGGTTCCCAATTGGAGGCGGTCTGCGTCTGACGTGACTGGGCCGGGTTTGGTGGAAGGATTTCAAGGTCGGTTGATGAGTGGTGGCATCGGTTTTTTTGGGAGATGAATAACCACGAGGCTTGCATCGAGTGGTTGCGTTGCCAAGTGTGTATTGCTGTCAACGACTCAGAGGTACGGAACTTGAGAGGAGAGGAGGTTGGGTTGGAATACCTCTGACGAAATGCAGCATTGGTGATGTAGGTCGGGTGTATGGATGGTATGTACGTCGGTGGTACTTCAGGTATTAAGGTACTTACACGTTGAGGGTATTGCCAACAGGTCCACAAGTACGAGGACTTGATGTTTACTGGTCCACGGAACCACGGACGTGGACATGTACTCGAGTAGAGAGAAGCAGGAGAAGAACCTTACTTAGCACGTACAGTACGGTGCTGGACATTTTGGCAGAGGAAAAATTGCCTGTCAATCAAAAAACGTGAAATATTCTGGGCATTAATATCGACTCGGTGGATGGAAAGTAGTAGGAACAAAGTCGCCAGAGAAAAAGAAAGGGGTATCCGTATTACTATGCATCAAGATCAATTACGAGAATGAGTGATAATCGTCGGCTAGACAGAGAAGTTCCAATCCTCTGCTAGGACCGCTTTTATGAATTCGTGGAGTGAATGCCTTTGCTCCCCCTCGTACTATAAATTTACCGTTGTACCTGTTGTGGAGCAAGCGAGCAACCAGGTGCTTCCAGCGCGGGTGAGTGGTAGCGGGGCCAGGTTAGAAGTAGTAACCCAAGGCCCCCGGCATGTCACCCGCGGTCGGTCATCGTCGTAGGCTGAGGTAAGGAAGGTATCTATCTGGGTTAGATATCTACGAGGTGATTCAAAAACAACCTCACCATCTGTTACCTACTGTAGAATTTACGAGTCACGAAGATGATTCAAAAATGTAAAATCAAGTCTCTCTTCACCCTGAGTGGCGTTTCCATAGGCGCCCCAAAAAAGCTAAATGCCCGTGAATGCCTGTTGTTTTTCTACACAGCCTCGTTTTTTACGCTAGTCGGCTGCGAAGGCAGGGGTCCGACCTCTCTGTGAACCGTGTGAGCTCTTTCACCACCCTGGCAGCCCCAAACAAGTGCTGGCCCATCTCCGAAGCAAAGAGGGTAGAGACTCAGAGAGAGGGCTTGAGCAGAAACACCAGTAACTCAAACTTCTTTGGCCAGAGACGTCGCGAGATTCGTTGATCAACTGTCAATGCAGCTGCGACCATTGCCTCCAGCAGATTCAGAATCGTCGGCATAGAGAATTGTTTCCTCCTCAACCAACCCCTACCATCTCTCACTTATGGAATGCCGCAGTGATCCTCTTTCCCCTTCACCATCTCGACAATAACAACCCGAATCGCACCACACCACACAGCTGCTGCAGTGCCCTCAGGATCAATCCAGAAAGTATTGAAGAAATCGGTCTCCTCCTCACCGCCATCACCCAGATCGGTCGCCAGTCAACAAGAGCAGAGAGGTAAGAAGTCCTCCTTTCTCTATCTACCCTTTCTCCCCCCCCCCCCCCCCAATATATCATCCACCGCCTTTGTCGTCATCCCATTTCATTCCATTGCCCACATTGGTTTGCTTTGCTTTGCGCGACAGCAATCAGCCAAGGCCACCTGCAAAATATGCCCCAGTCCGTTTGCTTGGCTGCAATTGGGACAAAGTCTTGTTTATCTTTCCCCCTAGAGGACCTTGGCTAACCCTATATACTCTCCAGCCTGGACACCTATACTCTTCTACTACCTTCGCTCTCGAAACATAGCCTTCCTCAGATGCCTACGACATCCATACATCTTCAGCTACAAGATACTCGCCAAGGCTCTGCGCCTCGGGCTGTGAAGTGACGGAAGTCTAGACAGGCGTAGCAGTCAAGGAAATCTCGAGATCAAACTCCATAATGTCAGCTCCTGAAGGCGTTTCGCCTTCTCCATCGCCAAGTCCCGGTGGACGGCGGCAAAGAGCGTACGTTGCCCTCACCAAGCTAATGAATGGCAATGCCTTGTTGGTCATGTATATCTGTGAGCCAGCCTTGCTAACGGTGGTGTTCAACATAGACCTACAATTACCATCGACACGTCCGCAGTCAGCAACCCAAATCCTGCTCAAGATATGGACGGTGATGCTGTAGCTCTCAAAAACATGTCAACATCACCAACAACACTCTCAGGCGACCCATCAAGTCCTTCAATGAATGACGGCGCCGGAAACCCCCCAAGCTACCGACCACACCATTCAAGTACACCGAGTGGAGCAAGTCGGATATCAGTACCAGAATTACGACCTTCAGGATCATTTGACAGCAGAGACAGTCGCCCTACATCACCACATAATGTTTCATCACCAACTTCGAGAGGAGGTGATAAAGGCGGTGGATTCCTAGCGGTTCCAGGGTTAAGATCCAGACAAAATTCCATTGAGTCGGATGAAGGAAATCACTCAAGTACGGCGTACAGTGGGGAGACATTCGCCAATGGAACACAGGCCGACAAGGATAAGGTTGGAAATGTTCCTGGAAACGATAAAATCATGAACGACCCGGAAGCTTTGCAAGCAGATCCTGGCACCGAAGACGACTTCAAGGTGGAAGAGAACAGTTTTGCCTACACCCCCGGACAACTGAACAAATTAATTAATCCAAAAAGTTTGGCGGCATTCTATGCATTAGGAGGCTTGGCGGGTTTGGAAAAGGGATTGCGATCGGACAGGAAGGCTGGTCTCAGCATAGACGAGGCGGACTTGGATGGGACTGTATCTTTTGACGAGGCCAAGGAGGCCGCTAAAAAGAGCTTCACCACCAGTGACGACTCCAAGACGCCAATTACGAGGGTGGATTCAAAGGATTCTACACCAGCACCTCGGAGAAAGGCACCGTCTGATGACACTTTCTTTGATCGAAAGCGTGTTTTCAGCGACAATCGACTTCCGGTGAAGAAGGGCAAGAGTTTACTAGATCTGATGTGGATTACCTACAACGACAAAGTCCTGATTCTGCTTTCCGTCGCGGCAGCAATTTCTCTGGGTATCGGATTATATCAAACTTTTGGTACAGTTCACGAGGAGGGCGAGGCCAAAATTGAATGGGTCGAAGGCGTGGCTATTATTGTGGCTATTGTAATTGTGGTCGTGGTCGGATCTTTGAACGATTACCAAAAGGAACGCCAATTTGTGAAATTGAACAAGAAGAAGCAAGATCGCGATGTCAACGTCATTCGATCAGGCCGAACCATCGAGCTATCTGTATTTGATGTTTTGGTTGGAGATGTCATGCACTTGGAACCTGGAGATATGATTCCCGTCGACGGAATCTTCATTGATGGCCACAATGTCAAGTGTGATGAATCCCAAACCACTGGAGAATCCGACATCATTCGCAAAACTCCTGCAGACACAGTTTATGCGGCAATCGAAAACCACGATAGCCTTCGCAAGCTCGATCCATTCATTCTATCCGGCGCACAAGTCACCGAAGGTGTTGGTACTTTCTTGGTAACTTCTACTGGTGTAAATTCCAGTTACGGAAAGACTTTGATGTCTCTTCGAGAAGACCCTGAAGTTACACCTCTTCAATCCAAACTCAACACCTTGGCCGAGTATATTGCTAAATTGGGTGCCTCCGCCGGTGGTTTACTCTTCATTGTCTTGTTCATCAAGTTTCTTGTTCACCTGCCGAAAAATACCGGAACGCCATCCCAGAAAGGTCAGGATTTCTTGAACATCTTCATTGTTACCGTTACCATTGTTGTCGTGGCTGTGCCTGAAGGTTTGCCTCTCGCTGTTACTCTCGCCCTGGCCTTTGCAACCACCCGCATGTTGAAGGAAAACAACCTGGTACGACATCTGAAGGCTTGCGAGGTCATGGGCAACGCTACGACCATTTGCTCCGATAAGACGGGAACTTTGACCCAAAACAAGATGAAGGTGGTCGCAGGAACCATTGGTACCAGCTCCCGCTTTGGTGGAACGGTTGCCATGCCTGAAGATTCCGATCCAATTGATAACAAGGGCAAGCAAGCACAATCCCCGATCCCAGTCGAAAATGTCCCCGCCCAAGAAGTCGTTTCTACTCTGAACACCGAAGTCAAAAAGGCACTTCTGCAATCAATCGTCATCAACTCTACTGCTTTCGAAGGACAAGTCGACGGAGTCCAAAGTTTCGTCGGTTCCAAGACCGAAACTGCTCTCCTGGAGTTCTCAAAGGAACACCTTGGAATGGCTCAACTTGACCAAGAAAGATCTAACATTAAAGTTATCCAGCTCATTCCCTTCGACTCTGGCCGCAAATGTATGGGCGTGGTTGTTCAACTTGATGATGGCAGACACCGTCTTTACGTCAAGGGAGCCTCTGAAATTCTCTTGGAGAAGTGCTCAACTGTTGTCCGAGATCCTACCAAGGAGTTGGAACATTCCACAATTACAGAAGATAACCGCAAAACTCTACTTGGCTTGATCGACAACTACGCTTCTCGCTCCCTCCGTACCATCGCTATGGTTTACCGTGACTTTGAACAATGGCCAGCCCGAGGCGCACGTCCCATTGAAGGCGAGCGAAACGAGGTTGTCTTTGAAGATATCTTTAGACAAATGGTTCTGTTGAGCATTGTTGGTATTCAGGATCCTCTTCGTCCAGGTGTCCCAGAAGCTGTCAAGACCTGCCAAAATGCCGGTGTTATTGTACGCATGGTTACTGGAGACAACTTGGTTACTGCTAGAGCAATTGCCACCGAATGTGGTATTTATACTCCTGGTGGAATCATTATGGAAGGTCCAACATTCCGAAAACTCAGCAAGGAGAAGATGGACCAAGCAATCCCGCGACTCCAGGTTCTTGCTCGATCCAGCCCCGAGGATAAGCGTATTCTTGTTAAGCGCCTCAAGGAACTCGGCGAGACTGTTGCTGTCACTGGTGATGGTACTAACGATGCTCCTGCTCTCAAGACCGCCGATGTTGGTTTCTCTATGGGTATCGCAGGTACAGAGGTTGCAAAGGAGGCATCTGCCATCATTTTGATGGACGATAACTTCAACTCCATTGTCAAGGCTATGATGTGGGGACGAGCTGTCAACGACGCTGTCAAGAAGTTCTTGCAGTTTCAAGTCACCGTCAACATCACCGCTGTCCTTCTTACATTCATCTCTGCTGTTTCCAACGGCAACGAGGAATCCGTGTTGACTGCCGTGCAATTGCTCTGGGTCAATCTTATCATGGACACCATGGCCGCTCTCGCCCTTGCCACTGATCCTCCTACTAAGAGTATTTTGGACCGTAAACCAGATCCGAAATCTGCCCCTCTTATCACTGTCACCATGTGGAAGATGATTATCGGAGAAGCCATTTACCAACTCGCCATCACTTTACTACTCTACTTTGGAGCCGAGAGAATTCTTTCGTACACCTCGGAGCGCGAAATTGGCCAGGTCAACACACTCGTCTTCAACACCTTCGTCTGGATGCAGATCTTTAACCAATGGAAGTAAGTAAATTTCGCTACCCTATTACAAGTACATATACTAACTAGTCTTTCAGCAACCGTCGTCTCGATAACAAGTTTAATATCTTCGAGGGTGTTACTAAGAATTGGTTCTTTATGGGCATAAACGTGGTCATGGTCGGAGGTCAAGTTATGATCATCTTCGTTGGTGGTGCCGCATTCAAGATCGTTCGCCTCAACGCTGCACAATGGGGATATTCGATTGTTCTTGGATTCTTGTCTATCCCAGTTGGAGCTGTCATCCGTCTTGTTCCTGACGAGCTCATCCTTCGACTGATTCCCGAATATCTCAAGAACCGACCAAAGAAGCCTGAGGTTATGATCTCGGATGAAGAGGAGCAATTCCGTTTCCCCAAGCCTTTGGCAGACGTCAAGGAAGAACTCAGTTTCCTCAAGAAGATGAAGGGAGGTAGGTTGAACAATCTTAAGTTCGCAATGCAACAAACCCGCGACGACATTATCAACCGTTCTCGTAGCGGTTCTCGTTCTAGAGAACACTCGGCACCTCATACCCCGAACAACGAGCAACAGGAACAGGAATTCGGCTCGCCACAACCCACCCCCGAATCCCGCAAACGTGGTCGAAGCAACCGATCGCGTTCAAACTCCGCATTAGGAGCAACCACTGTCATGGCAGGAATTATCGCAGGCAGTGTAGCAGGATGGTCTCCGATTGAGCGAAATTACAACGAGACTGACTCCATGAGATTTCCACGTGGAAATGGTCGTCAGGAGTTGGAGCAGAATCCAAATGTCGAGATCCATCCTGGCACGAGCCCAACGGATCCAGTCATCACTGAGGATCCTCAGAATCTCAACGCTCCTCCTAGTCAGATTCCTGAAATATCACCTGCGCCTGCCAACAACACCTCGCCTACAACAGGCAAAAATTAAATTACGATGATTGACTAGTCACAATACTATCAACTCAATCACCCCTCCTCTTTTTGTCGATAAATGTACACTACATTTCTTTTTTTTCCACGTCACGATTTGTAAATAATTCGGCGCCTCTGGAGTTGTGATTCTTTCTCGCATTTGGCGTTTTTTCCCACCTTTTTCTTTTCACGTCATTGCGCGAATAGGAGGGGGGGGCGGCGGCTTGCACTGCTACTTACTGGTACCTTTTTCCTTTTTCCTTCCCTTTTTTTATGTCATCAACAGGTGAAGAGAAAAATTAAACTTTGCGCGGAAACCAAACCCCGGACAACCCACCCTCTTATTTTGTATTGTCTTTTTTTATTAAGAAAGAATTTGTGGATAATTGCGAGAGAGAGTGGGGCGTGGGTTTTACCGCCTTCTTTTTAGAAAATCTTCATTGATATTGAGTTTTGCTTTGGCCCTTTTGTTTTTGTGGTTTTTTTGTTGAGGATGGGGTGGGATGGATGGAGGGAATGGAATGGAATTGAATGGATGGATATTCTGATGTGCAGTGCTGGATAGGAAAGTGGCATTGTTCTTTGGAGATGTGGTGGGGATGATAGTTGATAATAGGGGAGGTGAGGAGAAGAGAGGAGAGGAGAGGAGGGGGGTTTGGTATAGTGAACGCCAGTGCTGAGGGGAGTCAGAGGACCTTAGTAGTAGTGTGCTGTAGGTAGTGCCAAAGCAAATCAAAAGTTAAATAGTCTAATTCGTCTCTTTTTGTGTGTTCTGGTTCTTTTTTGTGTTGAGTGTGTTGCGTGAGGCGTTTTCTGTTGTGATGGGCTTTGAGTGAGGGATGGGGGGTGAGGGTTGAGAGTGAGTGAGGACTTGTTCTGTGGTGAGGGGTAATGTGGTAAAGGGTAATGAGGTGATCTCGAGGTGAAAGTGGGTTCTTGGAATTGAGTGAGTAGTGAGTAGTGAGTAATGGTGATGGATTTATAGAGAACAAGGGGAAATTAAATGTCCTACGTATATCCTGCGTGTCCTTAGTCTAGTATAAGGTCTCTTCCCAAGACCTATCGTCTTCTCTCGCGGCATTAAGGAATAGGAATAGTAATAAGTATAATACCTCGAGTAATAGACGGGTATTATCTTAACTAGCTCTTAAGTCTCTAAACTACTCTCTTTCTATAAGTAGACTAGATCTAGGCGACGGAATGGTAATGCGAAGTAGCCTCGGATATAGTGCTCAATTTTGGGTTGTAGAGGGTACTAAGTGTAGGTGTTTAGTTATCGCTCTTCTCTTCTCTTCCTCTTTTAAGCTATATAGAGAGTTATATCATATCTATAGGTGTGTTTACTTTTGGAGGATCTATGTTCTGGACTAAGAGAGGGATAGCTATCTAGCTAGGCTATAGGTAGTCGCGAATCTGGAAGTTCGTGGGAGTAGGAGTTTCTAGGTAGTCTAAGACGGTGCTCTAGTACTTAGCGAGCGCTCTAGTACTACTATAGGTTCTGTTCTACCACGACATTTAAAGTATTTAATTTGTGCTATAACTTCTTAGAATTAGAATATTCAGGCCTAAAGACTTGCTTATACCCTAGTAACGCCTTTGAGTGCATATTTCTTACCTTGGCTACATTGGATTGATTTTCGAAGTGTATCGAGCGCCATCTCCGTTCCTTATACCGCCGGCTAGTACATCTGATCAGCCTTAAATCGCTTACTTTAGTTAGCGTTAAGGCTTCCTTTGCAGTTGCATGTGTTGAGTGTCGATGTGTGCTTTGATGGACCCACTGCCCAGGTGATTAATTGACTGACTGACTGATTAAATGACTGACTGACTGATCGACGCTGTCGATCGCGCACATCATCATAATGAACAAGCTTCAAGGCTTGCCTAACACTGCTTTGCAGATAAGGTTTTTCCATGTCCAAAGTTGACTTGATGGGCTGTCTGTCAACTAGAGACGGCAGCACGCTTCCACCCCACTTGGACAATCTAGGCCCGCTAGGCTGGTTGGTCTTCGACTGCGCCAAATTCTAATTACGAGTCAAAGTTTGCAAGTCTTTTTCCGAGATCTTCATTACTAAGATACACTTTTCGGTTTTCGGTCAACCTACCTGGTAGCTTAAACGCCCGCATATAAAGAGCTCAACAGCTAGTCAGCCACCCAACACCTCTCATGTTGTTGACCTGGATTTTCCCAATCTATACTGTTTGATTGGGAAGTTGATTGGCTCTTCACAGTGACTAACTCGCTGTGTATATGATATGCAAATGCGCCTAGCATGAGCTTAACCCAATATTACTAGAATTGAGCTCAATTCCAACCTATGCACTCTAAAACTTCAGTGCGGACTAGGAGGTATAATTTGACGACTATATAGTCTCTACAGTCTCTCCAACTCCGGTCAAAACAGCATCAAGTTTTCAACCCAGCATTAATACATCGAGCAGCAAGAGCATTGAAACCCACCAAAGACTATTAAAAATCATGTATTCACTTCCTTTCACTTCCTTTGTCCTTATTCTTTACTATACTCTCGGTGTAACCGCTGCAGCTCCAGCGTGTTCCAGTGCTCCATATAAAAACCTCCTGGTCCTGTCCAGCTACACACCCGCGCTCAGTTATTGCACGTCGAAGTATCCTATTCCAGTCCCGACTTGTACGGCTATTGTAACAAAGATCAACACTATTACTGCCTCGGCGATTGCAACTTCTACTTCATCAACCACGACGATTACAGTAACCACAGGAACACCAGGAACTACCACAATCACCTCTACCATCACTCCAATGGGTAAGTAAATTCATTCAAAGCGCTCCCTGTTATAGCAAGATGAAACAGTGTAGATACTAATGGAACCTCTAGCCGTGACAATCACCACGACAGTGACACAAACAACCACAAGCACTATCCTCAATAATCAGAAGCGCGCCGTTATTAATACTGCTCTGTTATCTTCTGCTCTCAATTTGCTCACTAAGACATCGATTAATATCATTCAAACGGCCTGTTCTTGCATTGAAACCACACCTGTTTGCACTACACGCACATCCACGCAGACATCTTTGACTACCAGTACCTCTACTTCGATTATATATACTCTGGCTTCAACAACTACGACTGTCCCTAATACTCTAATCGTTACAGAATATCTTTCTGTCACACTCCCGCCAACGACAGCTACTACTACTACTACCACAATCGTGCCAGCAACCGTTTCAGGTAAGATCATCTTCTAAATTTCAATGAAAACTATTTACTAATTCTGCCATCCATCTAGCTATCAATGCTCCACGCTGTGATCCATCCGAAGCATTTAGAGGCGCATTTAACAGGGGAGGCTGCCAGAGAGATTGCTACTGCAACGCGGATTCCAATCCGGCCATGGCCTACTGCGTGGATGACCAAGGCAGCCTCAACAGTTGCTCGTCCGACGCCGACTGTCCCGCTGGAGAATTCTGCGATGCCTCGATCGATTTTTTATGTGATTCAGGAGTCTCTTGCACCTCTACCTACCAGCCGCCGGGATCCGCGAAGAGGGATGTCTTTGCTCTGACGCAAAGAAGCAGGTTTGGAGCTGTAAATAAGAGGGTGGTGAATAAGGATGGACCGAATTATAAGGCTTGGGAGCTTATTTTGAATGGTACTACCTCGTAGTCTGAGAATGTACCTAGGTATGAATCGTACGTTTGATTAGATAGGGTGTAGGTCACATAAAATTGTGGAACGTTGTCGGGATACTCTCCTTGTTGATGGGCAAATCAAGTATGGCTCAAGCATTGCTCAAGCTCTTAAGCTCTTTCTTACTTTTTGTGATCAATCTAATTTATAAGTCTTAGACCTTGTTTAAGCTCTCCCTTGATATATTAATGTGAGAGGCTAGGCTTTAAATAAATTAAAGGTATAGTTTTAAATATCTAATTAAAAAGTATATAAAGACTATATATATATAGAGAGGTAAAGTAGCTAGAATATTCGACGAAGCTACTTATTAAATATATAAGAAGAAGAATAGAGTAGAATAGAACGCAGTTATACTAGATATATATAGCTCTTTCTTTTTTTATCTATATATATATCTACTTTTATTTTTTATCTCTATCTAAATACTTAATCCTTTTACTATAATAGCTATATTCTCAGTAAATAGTCTTCGAGACGATTTATATAAGTACTAAGACTAGACTAAATATTTATTAATAAACTATAAATATCTCTGCTATCTCTTTTATACTATTCATATAATTACTTTAGATAGTTACTTAAGAATATAATTAGTTCTCTATTCTCTCTCTCGCTTATTAAAAATACTATTTACTACTTTTCGATTACTTAAAACTATATAATACTACTACTACTAATACTTTTACTTACTTATAAATATCTATCTAGACTATTATTATCTTATTTTCCTCTATTTAAAATTTAAAAAGTAAGATAAATACTATAAAACTATCTATATAAAGATTCTAAGGTAAAGAGAGAAGAGAATAACTAGAGATTTATAAATTAGTAAGAAATAAAGATAGTTTTAGATATATTATTTCTATACTACTTTAAGTATACTATCTATAATAGTTCGTATCGACTTAGGTTACTTTAGTTAGTCTTATTAACTTAACTCTAAGTAAAGTAGAGTAGTATAAACTCTACTATACTCTATTTATTTAATATATATCTCTCGAGTTTCTCGAAAATACTCTAGTACTTAATACTACTCAGAAAAAAAAGAACTAACTCTTAGTAAAATGTGAAGTGTTTTTTGTTTGCTGTAAGGGTTGTAGAGCGTACTTTCTTGTTTTGTTCTGTTGAAATTTAATCCTTCTGAGTACTTGAACGAATGGCTTCCGAATTGGTGAAGGTATCGTGACTTTGAAGATCTGAACTCTGATTCGCTAGTTTTGGATGATGTGTTGTCGTCACACTCTCACTTTTTGTGTTAGGCACCTGAGAGGGCGATCAGGTGGCGAGCTTTCAAACGTTTACAAAGTTTCTTGACTTGGATTCATATTTGCTTCTCATGTACGAGGGAAAAACAGGATAGAAAGCTGTCTCGTCGAATAATCATTCATTTTGTCATTACATCCCGCTCATTCAGTCAGTGGTAACCACTCTCTGGCAACCCATCTAAACGCAGCCAGCTTATCAAGCTCATTATCACATCGTGTACCAGTCCTTACCTACTCTCCTTATCTCAAAGAGAGAGAGAGAAAGAATCACATAATCCCTCGCCCATCGTCCACCCACTTACCTGCTTATCTCGCATAACCACACAAGCATCACATCAAGGACCTACAGATTAACGCAATGGGATCCTGTCTCTCCTCCCGCAAAGCAGAAACTCCCTCTCCTCGAGTGCTCCCACCTTCTCTGCACCCCGAGACACGGGATATGTATAAGTCCCAAGATATACGTCTTGATACGCTCCAACCCGGAACGGGGGAGAGGATAGCTCACAGTGAAGGAAACCGGGAAGAACCTGAACCGGGGATTGAGAGTTTGAACGGCTTTGGGACGCAGAAGGAGAGGATGGTTGAGAGAAGAGGGAGTACTACTCGTCGTGGGATTTTGGGGGGACGAGGTATAGGAGGGATTTTAAAACCTGGTCCGGTAGTTTTGGGGGAGAGGACGGGAAGTGTTCAGGTTGGTGGGAGTGCAGGTGGGGAGAGGGGGGGGTTTTTGGCGCCTGTTGTTTTGGGGAAGTGAGGGTTTCTCTAACCTCCGTTTTACACCATATATCCATCCATCCATCCACCCATCCAAATAGCTAGCTAGAAAAGGCTTCGAAAGCATACCGACTAGCTTCCTGACTCCGGACGTGGGGAAGAGGATCTGACAGCAACCGACGGTGTCCTTCAATGGTGGGGCAACGCTAAAAATCAAAAGCACACTGCAGGCCCGACCCAACCAAACCAAGTTTAGCGACCCCGACCTACCGATCTCAACCTCATCTGCAGATATCTACCTACACTTTGTCCAGTCATACCCGCCACCACGACGACAATCACCTCTCCCCTCTATCCACGACCGAGGCCCTTCATTGAGTCTCCCTCCTCATCGCGATTCGATAATTGCGACTGCGACTACACCTCAATTGCCCACGCCCTCTCCACCGCCCCTCGCGAAGAAGAAAACCCTCCTCCCCCATCAATAACCAACAAAGCAACCACAATGCGTCTCCTAACCCAAACACCCACCGCCGCCGCGCGAGCAATCTCCCAAGCACGAGCTCTCCCCCTCTCCTCCCTCGCCACGCGAACATTCACAAGCACGGCGACCAAGGAGCTCTCGGCCTCGGCCTCGCAGCGTTCCGCTGACCACGCAGATCACTATGATCCCCCAACGGGATGGCTCTTTGGCGTGAAGCCGGGTGAGAAGGCGGAGAAGGAGGGGTGGGAGAATATTTGGGTTTATGGATTTTTTGGGACGTTGGGGTTGGGGGTTTTGGGGTATGCTTTTAAACCTGATACTTCGTGAGTGTTTCTTCTTTTCTTTTTCTTGACTTTGGCTTTGGTTTTTTGCTGCGGCTGAGGGAGTTGGGTGGGATGGGACGGGCATTTGGGTTGAGTTGGGTGGATGGGGATGGGGAATGCTTGATTGATGGAATGAGGATGCATGGGATGCGATTGATATGATCCAACGGATGGGCAGGGACGGGGATCAATTCAGGATACGAACCACGAATTGAGATACGGACAAAGCTAACAGCACCCCCCTCACAGGATACAAACCTGGGCCCTTGAAGAAGCACGTCGAAGATTAGAAGTCGAAGGTATCCTCGCAGAGCCAGAGGACAAATCATAAAACCATCCCTCCCTTTTCAAAAAATCGAAGCACGAACGACATATTTCGAGAAGACACAACCATAGAGGGTGGAGACATGGATGGGATGGAGTTGTACATATGAATTTTTCCTTTATTTGATTTTCCTTTGGGTTTTTTGGGATTTGCGAATTTTCTGCTGTTGAGGGGAAGGGGGTGCGAGTATGATGGGGCGATTGGGTGAAGGAGAGATGAGGGGAGAAGGTGTGTGAGGAAGGGTGGTGAAGATGTGTGGGGATCGGGGGCGAAGAGGGGATAGATAGATGGCGATGGGAGTTTTATTGAGATGAATACAGACTTTCTTTCTTTGCGTTATTTTCTACGTTTTTTTACTCTGGTTTGTGTTTTGCTTTCCCCGGTCTATTGTTGATACGAGTAATTGAATGTGGGAGATATCTCTGATTTCCAAGTGGGAATTCGGAATCCTGGTCACCTTGACCGAGAGCTCTATATCCTAGCTGTGTTATTATTTCTTACTGGGTTCACTTGAAGATTTGTTTTCTCTCTCTCTTTTCTCCCCTTGGGCGACGGTCTACAAAACTCCTCTTTCTAGTATATAAACACCACCTTAACTGAAGGAAGAGATAGCATACTATTCGAGACACGAGATCATAGTTGTGATTGGGGGATGACTGAGTTGACTGAAAATCTGTTCGGTGGAGGGAGGGAATTTAAGTGATTTTCCTTATTCTTGGTTTTTTGTTTGTTGGATGATGTGGATGATGAGAGAGGATGAGATTGGTTCTTAAAGTTCGATGGATTCAGAAGAGTCACGTAACGAGCGAGAAGTTAGAAGTACACCGAGCTGCGATCAGCGATGCGATGTTATTAATTACTACAAGGACAAAAATTTGCAAAGTTGGGAGACGGAAAAACAGTGCAGTTGACCTCTCCACCGAGAAGATTGATTCGCCTTCCGAAGTAGCTGCATGACCTTCTGAATCAGCTGCTGCAGTGTTAATTACTGTCGAGGAAGGAATTGGTGTCGAGGTTTTTGGTTTCGTATTTCGGGTTTTGGGTTCGGGTTCGGGTTTGGGGTTTGGGGTTTTGGAGAGAAGTGAGATGGAATGATGGAGATCGTCTTTTTGAATATTATGGAGTGAGGAATGGTCTTGCATGTTTAACTCGGACGCGTTGGGACTTCTCTGAGTTGACTTCAAGATTCTGTCGTTGAGTGTTGGGGGTATGGTGTGGGGGTGGGGGTTGTTATATACTGGATCTGATTTGTGTGGAGGTCTTCTGGTTTTTTTATTGGTTTGGATTGGTTTGGATTGGTTTGGATTGGTTTGGTGGGGGTTGAGATTGCTTTGAGGAAAAGTGGGTGGTACTCTTTGGTACTCTCGCTCATGTTTTATGAACGCTTTGTGAACTCTATATGATCTTTTAATTGGCGTTTTGGGATGAATATAGTGATTCAATTCAAAGGGGTAGAAGTTGGGATTCCTTGGTTCTTAAATTTCCTAACTACGGCGAAGAAGTATTATCGACATCTTAGCTTACTCGCACATTTCAAAAGTTAAGAAAAAATAGATGTCAAAGGGTTATCTATTATAGAGTAGCAGTAACCAGCGTTCAGAGCTCTTAGAACATTGGATGCTGGAGGATGTTTACTTGTATGTACTTTCTCCGCAATAAAGCAGATGGATCATAATGTCTGGAATTTTTTTGCCTTCTCTTCTCGATAGTTGATCGGGAATTTTCGATGGGTTGAGGTACTGTTACTTTCGAATAATAAATTACTGTCGTATTAAGTTCTTTCATTCGAGAAGGGTTTTGGTTGAAAGTTGATACTATAACGAAACCTAAGTGATATCTCGATTCCAGCATTACAGAGAACAATTTGTTAAAAAAGTATTAGTCAGTTGTCTGACCGTATATCTGACGCTTGTATGCCTTGAGAATGGACACCCTTTTTTGGTCGTTATGTGGGATGTAGGGGTGGAGGTTAGTTATATGGAAGACATACTTAAGTTTTGGGGTCTCCGAGGCAGTGTTTCAAAGAAGGTAAATTGAACGCTTGTAAATGATTCACTTTAACCTCCACAAAAATATCTCCATGCCAAGTAGGGAGTACAATTTTTGCTGTTTTGATAGTTGCTGGGTATCTCGAATTTATATCTTGGAGTTTCTTGACGCTCGCTGAAAGAATTAGTGAAATTGGTTTGAAAGCTAGCCTTCTCTCGTGCGCTATTCCTTCTCTATGGTATCTTTCAGAAACTATGGAATGGGAGTGATTGTTGAACTTAGATTGTGGAGTTTTCGTAAACACAATTCTCAGTACTTGTAGATCTACTCAACTAAGGAAAGAAGTTTTATAAACCTAGTGCATCAAAATAATCCCGAAGACCACTACACTCTTGAAACTCCAGAAGATTGAACCATCATATTTGGTGCACCTTAACACTTCTAAAACCCAAAGAACCCAATTTATGTTTTAGTGTAAAGGGGAATGTATCATTTACAATTTATTATTCTTCCCGAGAATGTTTAGGTAAAGTTCTCTGAAAAGGAAACTTCGCTGTCGAGGGTGGAATTGTTGTCGACTTAAGTTGTTTCGTTTGCGATGGGAAAGAGACTTGGCGGGATACAGTGCCACAGGATGCTAAAAGGAATTTAAGTACGGCTTCGAGTTGAATCACGAAACTCTGTGTTCTAGGTAAGTATGCAGATACTTGCGGGGGCAACAATCGCCACAAACTCGAACTTCTCTTTGGTTGCTGACTAGCCTTTTTCCTGCCTTGATCCTCTTTCTTATCTTCCTCTCCACCAGTTCTAGAACTAAGATAGCGGTACGGAAGGTAATTAAAAGTGTCAACAGAGTCTCAAAGAGGACTTTGTAAATGTCACACTTGATTCTCAATTAAAAGACACTGCCAGACGACATGGGTCAACTCAAGAAAGAGCGGTACTATGCCTGTACAAATTCGTAGTAATGAGGAGTAGGAAGAGATATGTATCCGGGAGAGAGCGAAACAGAGAGAGTTTCACATTGCGGGATCTTGAATGTAGCTTAACAATCTGTTAAGAGAAAACATCTTGATTTCCTTTCAATGCTGTCTGGGACACTGGACCCTATCTGCATAAAGACAAACCCCACTAAAACATTATGCGAAGATTAAATTAGTAGCAGTCCTTGAAATATTTTCATACACTACTCAAGTTCCACTCTATTAACGATTGAGTTCCCCTCAGTACAAATCTCATAGAAAATCTCAGTTGATGAAAGCTCGGTAATTCCGTCACCTGTAACTTCTGCGCAGCCCTCGGTGCTACTTCCCTCAAAAGTCGTTTCTAGCTTCTGCACGCGTTTTCGGCGTCGAGTGAGAAACTTTGAAATTCCGAGCATTCCTACTGCTAAGAGTGTGACTATTGCGAGCACAATCCCTGTTATAGTGCCGGCAGGGAGTGTCGAAGTGCTCTGGTTGAAGAAATTCACATTTGTTGGTGGTGACGAAGGTGCCGTGGTGAGAGTTGGGGAGATGGAATTGGTGGTTGATGTCGAGGGAATGGTGATTATGGTAGGATTTTGACTTTCTTTCGTCCAAGAGCATTGGGAGACTGAAAAGTTTCTCCGTTCATAATCGACGGTCAAATAGCTTGATGGAAGTTAACAGAAGGTTGTTTCCATACAGGGTGTTTTCCAACTCACGCTTCTTGTAAGAAGGTTCTTCCAAGTGTGTATTGTGTCTCATTTGCGGCCCTTCTCAGAGGAAAATAATAGGTCGGTTGTGCGACAATCGGATACTGGACTTGTAGGTCAAAGGCCGAGTAGGGCAGAGTGATAGTAACATTTTGAAATCCATCTGGGGTGTCTGATAAATAGAAAGTTATAGATGGGTTCATCTTGAGGAGAGAGTTATGCTGTTCTTCCGTGAGGAGGTAATAGTTTGACGCCGTGTCGAGTTTTAATAAAAAGGTCTTCTCGAACAGTAAGCAAGCTGATTCTGGTAACCAGATGAACGGGGTGGTAGAGTCAATGAAGGCATATACAGGCTCTGTAAGAACGTCTTGTGTGGTGGGCTGGTCAATGACGATGCGACGAATGGACACCACAATATCGCGGTCTTGATCTGGTGCAAGTTGGAAGGTCGCATTGTTAGCTTGAAAGCGTGAACCATCATATCCACCGAAGACAAGCTGTCCAAAAACCTGTTTTAATCCTAAAAATAAATTGTCAGACCTTACAAGTACACTTCGAAACTGGAATTCTGACTAACGATATTTTGCCCCAGCAGTATAACTCCAACTCAGGCTTGGGATGTAATTTTGTGCTTTAAGTGATGCGAAATAGCTGGAAGCTGAAGTGTTTCCAAGGGTTGTGAGGTTTATGGGCTGGGTACCGAGCCCCAAAAGGCCGCTAAACAGAGTTAAACTCAATATCTTCATTCCAAAACATTTACGTGTAACTTACAGATAGAAGGGGGTCGCATCGGCAAATGCAGCGATCGTTTGATTGCTGAAAGTGGGTGCTGACTTTCCGGGAAGTCCGAGTCCAACATTCTCAAGTCCAATTTCAACAACTTGTTTATATCCCAAATTTCCAACAAATCCGCGACCATCACGGTTGATGTCGTAGGTTCCTTGGTCCTGCCATGATGAGGATGCGTTTGGATTGAATAGTTGGCCTCTTGATTCTGCGCAACTTGATGGTGGGATTTTCATGACTTCTTCGGTGCACCCATACTCAGAGAGAACAACCATAGATTGATGTGCTGAAGTTGATACAAGAACCCTTGCATCTTGTTCCGGTGTACCAACTCTAAGATTGAACGTGCTCCAGTTACCATCATTGCCCTCACTACCATTTTCTTTTACTATTATTCTTTCTTTACAAAAGTGCAAGGGACACTTACAAGTATTGACTAGAAGTGACGAGCAGTGGGCGTGGAACTTCTGCAGCTCTCTGATGGTTATGATATTCTGGCATTGAACTTGATCGAAAAGGAAAGATTTTCGAAATAATTATCGAAAAGAGGAAGCTCTTCAAGCTGAAATATGGACTTGGAGTAAAACTTCCCATAGTGAAATCCAAGTAAATTTGCAAGAACGGTGAGTCGGGAAGCACTAATTTCAGCCGAATCAAAAGTTCAATGGAGGATTGCTGGTGTCGATATTTCTTTAATCAGACAGGGTTGGTGATGCATAGTTTAGGGGGAGTCAACATAGACTTCCTGAAATGGTACGAAGAAGAATTAGATTAAATGTTAGATTAAATATTGAGGCAAACAAAAGAGTCGCCCCCACAGCAAGATGTATGTGCAGGTGCGAAGGTGATACCAAGTCTTGGCACCTGAAAGACCACTCCAACGAACCATAAGGGGGCGATATTTTCTACTAGAAGGGTTATTGGGGGCTTTCCGTGTCACAAAGCGTGCGAAGCAAATTGGCCCATTCAGCCGTACGAAATGGTAGAGTATGCTACAGGGATCAACGGGTTACATTCTCCAGAAGATTCGCACACTCAACATAACAAGGCATTGTATGTACAATTTGATCGCACCAAATTTGCCCTATAATGAAAACCGAGCTGCAACTATAAGGAGGAGTTCAGGGGGAAATTCCTTTGGCTTCATTCCTTCCATAAGTGGGCAATATTCTCTTACCAGGCTGATCAAAAAAGATTCAATCCTATTAATATACCGTCTGAGTACTAATAATCACTGGATTGAAGCAATCTTACTTTCCCTTTATCTTTTTGATTGTCCACTAGCTGAAATGTTAGAGAACAACCATTTTCCTCTTCCATTATATTAAAATGAAGTCTTTTGCTGGTTGCCTTATTTCTCTCCTCTACAGCTCCTTATGTTTCTCTTTGAAAGTTCCACGAAACTTCACGGAGAAAAACAACTTATACAAGAGATTGAACATCACAAATGATGACAGCCAGCCAAAATCCGGTACAAAAGACACAGCATCAATACCCCCAGATAATATACTGGACCAGATCAAAAACATAATAAATTTGGGTCAAGGTGCTGGCAGAAATCCGTATGAGAGCATAACAACAAAACCATTCTTCGTCCAAGGAAACGATTCGTTCAGCTGTTACCCTGAAGAGTATTTTCACCATACTCCGAACTGGTGGGGGAAAGGACCAACGCCATTTCCCCCAAACCCAGTGTTTCGTACAAATGACGAAGGGTGCAACGAATGGGGTCCTTGTACAGTGTAAGTCCCTTACAAAATATATCCACCAGTACCCTACTAACAGACTTCATAGCACTGCTGGGGGTGTGGGAATCTTATACTTCCCTACAGGTTCGGATGCCATCTCTTACGAGACAACTCATTCTGACACAGGAATGCAATACATGTTGTAAGCCAATCCATCTTCAAAAAATATATAGTGAATTGACTTGAAGCAGCAAGTCACCCACAGTATATTTGGTGTTTCAAACTGTTTGGGGGTGGGCAACAGACTCGAATTTTCCTACTGGTATTCCAGGTCCAACTAGGCTCCCAGCCAACAACCCAGTACCATGGCAAACCTCAATGCCAATGCCCATGTTGGAGCCTGCCAATCCACAGAATCCTCAACAGACACAAGGCCCTGTATACATCGATCGATTATCCTCATTAAGGGAAGATTTGAGGGCTATTACCCTTCCACCTACCCAAGGAAATGGTGGTGGGGTGGGTATTACCATCCCAGTCCCCGTCCAGTCCCAAGCTTCTGGAAACCCAGGAAGCCCAGCCCAGTCCCAAACTCCTGGAAATCCAGGAAGCACAGCCCAATCTCAAGCTCCCGGAAACCCAGGAAGCCCAGCCCAATCTCAAGCTCCCGGAAACCCACGCCCACTCCAGCCTCTATCTCCCGGAAACACAGGAAACCCAGTTCAATCTGAGGTGCTTGAAGTACCTACTTCGACCTCAAACAATCCACCGACACAAATCAAGAGAGGGGTGCAAGATTTGGGGCAAAATCTTGGTTCTGTATGGGCTATGCCCGTTGGCGGATTGGGACAGCTGGGCCCAACAATTGCAAACAAATTTTTCGCATTTCAACTCAACGAGATAAGCACGCTCCATCCGTACTCTGACGCACACGCACAAGGCAACATGGCTCCAAGTCAGCTTCAACTTTCCGATCTGTACAGCGATTGCCCGGAAACCGCTGATTATAGTTCTCTTTCGAGTCAAACACACCCGGTAATAGGTGATCGTGGGTATCGCTGTTTCCCACGTTTTGCAATACCAGCTCAACTTCTAGAAGGCGGCAAACCATGGTGGGACAAATGCACAGTTCTTGACATTGAGAAGGGATTGGTTGACCCTCCCATCGCGTTTACAGTTGCTAAGCGAGGCCTTATACCCTCCGCGCCAGCGGATCCAGGAGCTGGGAATGGAAACCATCCTCCGACTAGACATAGTTTACAAGACGGGCTCCCTCCAAAAACAACCTCAATGGAAAGTTCTCCAACGAGCACGGATCCAGTTAACATTCCTCGCCCCAACTCAGACGATACGCCGGGGTCCCCAGATCCAAAGGGCAGTAGCTCTAATCTATCACCAGGCCATGTGGAAAATCCAGGAATCTCGCCTCACAACCCAGTCTCTGATCAACCACCGGTGCAAGTCGCTTCAAACTCGCCGCCCAATAGGCCTTCTGAGATGCCAAATCAAATTATACCAGGGCAAGAAATTTCTGGGGGAATAGTCTCAATATCCCCAGTCATTAGCAGTGATGGTTTAAGCTTAGCACCTGCTGTGGTCATTTCTGGGGGATCAACACTTCAACCTGGCAGTGGCGTTACTCTCCCCGCAAAGGATGGAAGTGGGAAGTCTGTTTACGTATCCGTCGTGACAGACTCTGATCAGCAAGGAAATTCTCCCAAAAAGCAAACGTTGATCTTAAGTACTCTTGGAGCTGTGTCAGTAAGCTCTTATAATGTCCTCGGGGATCTTAGAGAGATAGCGACTCAAAGTCCTGGCATGCCTGTTAACTCAAGGGACGATGCGACTGTGGTATATATGGACGCAACACTTGTTAAAGGAGGGGAAATCAGAACAGCATCGAATGTTGTTCTCAGCTATGGTCCTTCCGGAGTAGTTGTTGAATACCCCGGCGGTGTCGTATCAACATTTCTTCCATCATCGCTCCCAACAGCTGGAATACCGAATGACGAGCCGGGTGTTAAAGGTTTTATGACAGACGGAATGAGGAACGGAAGAAAATCGCAAGATTTTATATCTCCTCAGTCCATGGTGGAATCCTCATCTGCAATAAAAGCGTCAAGTTCAACCAGTGGAAAGGGAGGGACATATTCCAAGCAGATTACTATCACTGCCTTTATTAACACCGCTACTCCTACAAATAATCCCCTAAGTCCGCTAAAACCCACTTCATCCAAGAAAAAGAATGAGGGAGGAGTTCTAGCAAACGAGAGAAAACTGTGGTTGATAATGTTTTTTATATTCCTGAGAATATTTTTGGAAATTTCTGGATAGGGATATTTGTTCGACTGTTTTAGACTGAGCTTGTTTAATTTTTCCTTGATATAGTTGGTGTAGAGAGCCAGGAGAGAGGCTAGATAGACCAAAGCCTTTCCCTCAATTCCCACAATGAAGTAGCTTCTAGAACCTTTTTGAGGCCCAACATCGTTACCTTGATATGAAGCAGAAGAAGAAAGGTATGAAGCACTCCCACAAAAGCAGACCTCCTCCTATCTGGGACGGTGACTCGGTGTCCAGAGATTAAATTTATCATGTTCTATACGACAGGGCTCGGCATATGGAAGGGGCTTCGGCGGATCCTTCCATATATGGTATCGCTCCAGAAGCATCTAGAGCAAGATTAAATTGGAATCAATTCTTCCAGAGAAATTTCCTTTGGAACCATGGTTTCTGTAAGTAGGTAAAAAAGAGTGAATTTGACTAGCTATGTCCAGTCTCGCTTAAACGTCGTCGGATTCAAGCGACAAAAGTAACACTCTTTTCGCGTGGTCACTCTTTTCTTACATTTTAATATCCCACAACTAGAAACTTTCTTAATTCTAGCCTCTCCTAAGAAAAGGTTGATTTAGAGACAAAATATTGATATTACGAGTGTTTATTAGTGGAAAATGAGGTACACGTGCCCAATTTAGCGTCCAGAGTATTGTTTTTATACCCCGGGAGTCACGTAAAAGTTACATTTCTAGACATCCATAGATTCTTCTATAAATATTGGCTCCATCCTAGATAAACTCCATAACCTCTTCTAAATGGAAAGGATATGAATTCCAGATGCCGAGCGGCCCTGCCTATACGGGGTGCATATTACTGTTTGTTCTTAAATGGGGTACTGTTACGATATAGACGTTTTTTGGTGGTAGAGTTAAGGCAGGGGAGATAGCGAGGTTGCTTGGGGAACGGTTTGGTTTGATCTTACAGGAGTCCCGTGGCCTGATATGATTGTGGGGTTGTTGGGGGTGGCGGGACCGGAAAGGTTGCTTTACGGGAGTAATTATTATTGGACGCCGCCTAGGTTGGTTAAGGAGTTGATAAATAGAATTAATGAGGGGGCGGCCAAGATTTGGGGTGATGGTTTTGTGAGGGATGTTTATGGTGGGAATGCGAGGAAGCTTTTGGGATTATAATTGTCGTCAGTTCTGAACTTAGCCTAGCAGTTTCCTGGTTTTCGGTTGGATATTTCGGGGCCGCGATCCGAGCCGGTCCGTGCTGGAGTTGAAGATGATTCAATAATGTGGGTTTCCTTCTTTATTTGTGATGCTTCGAAGCCCCGTATATAACCCACCGATCCTCGGAAGCTCAACGTCTTTGCTCGTAAAACAGCAATGCCCCGGTATCTCACCCTCTTGGTGTCGGATAGCACCCCATTTGACTTTCTTCAGATGTCCGTCTTCGTCATATTCGGGCCTGTGACAAGCCCTTGCGATATCCAGGCTGTTGTTACCAGCCATAAAACAAAGTTTTAGCTTCTTGAAGCCGGCAATAAGCGCCACGAGGAGAATCAAAGAGCCAAGAACGACAGCTAAGAGTGCAGCTGTGGGCGAAAAGGCAACTCTTAAATAAGACTCAGAACTAATCATGGACCCGTCAGACGAGATGACCATTTTACGGGAAACGAATAAAGATTGAGAAATGAGAAAGTGTAGAGCTGTATTTACAATCGCCAACGGCAATCCGTATGTCCAAGGAAGGGAAAGCCAGTATTTTGAGCGCTGGAGGCCCTGCTGAAATGTAGTGCGTAGAGGTTTGGCTTCTGTTGAATATTTGGCCCATTCGTCTGCTGTTACCATGGAGGTGAAAAGTGAATTAATAGCATAGTAAAGACAAGAGACAATGACCTGTGGCAGGTTGGCAATTGCGACGGTGAAGAAAAGTGTGGAGTTGGAAGTAAAGTATTCCTTTTCATTTAAGGTTCCCAAATTAAGGTATGTTGCTGCATCGTTGGACCCGTCTGCCCTTTGTGTGACTACCAGTTTTTTAAGGCCAAGAATGACACCAATGACAAGTAAACATATGCAGGACAATGGTTAGAAACAATCGATCTAATGGTAGATAAGGCCAACTTACGGTGCCAAGGACACAAGCCATCTTGTTCTACTTGGAGAGCTTCGCCATCTAAAAGTTGGCCCCGTCCACTGAACGGCGGCATCCCTCAAGTTTTCCCTCAAGTTTTCACAGGGTGGGTGGGACATATATCGGGATTCATTATCGGCAAGATCCATAAAAGAGGCAATTGCATCGCCGATGGTTGCCAGCACTGGCTCTTGATGTAAATGGAGCAGAATAAAGAGGCAAATTAGTTTTAGGAGATTAGAAATTACCACACAGATCATAATGAATGGGCTGTACTGTAGAGAACATCTCTGGTCGGCGCTGAGCGTTCTTGCCAAGCAGTAATCGACTTCCAGCTCTTCAGTCGAGCTGATGCCTGAAGTGTCCGAAGAGTTTAAATATGCCACTGTCCAGGAAAGTGGGTTCTGTTTACGATTACAAGTCTGATTTCCGAGTTCCGAGAAGCTGAATGGGTTGTAAATCCATGACGAGTTGTATTTGTCCGAGTAATTTTCCAAAACGAAGAATATACTTGAATTTGATCTGGCCAGAAACCAGTTGGAGGTTTGGGGCATGGTCTTTGTGAAAACGAGCAAGTCTCCATACTTCGAACCAGCCGTGTTCGAATTGCTATACTCATCGATACACTCCCTATTGTCGAGTCGCTTCTCCCATTCTTGTGTGTCCCCTGAAGTCCCGTTGATACAACTGCGTGGTAGGTAATCATAAGTCCACCAGTTATAGCTTTCACCACTATTTGTAGAGCACCGAGGAAACTTTGGAGTGACAACCCCAATGTCGAATCTCAGTGATCGGTTCGAAGTGAAAACTGCAGAGTTCCAACTATATTTTGTTAGTTACGTGGCTATGTTCAATCTTGCTTCTTCGCAAATATGACAGCAAGAATTATCGTGAACTCACAAGAAGTGCAATGGCAACGTTGAGATAATTAGAAGCATAAACAGCACCCTTTTCTTCTAACCTATTAAGTTTCGGAGACTGACCATCCCGATGTTGAGATGCTTTTGTCGAGAATGCGCAGCGGTGATCTCCCTCCGTGTGGGGGAGCATAGACACTGCAACGCGTAGTTGCTGGCACCAACCAGTAAAGTACTGAGGGCGTTCATAGCATAGTGCAATATTTTGTTGGCGGTGTTAACAGAACTACATTTTGCCACGAAGATAGTAGCAATTCCTAGTCCCCCTCCTGTGTGAATGGCTCCCCAAATCATGAAGCTAACGTTTATGAGAAGGATGATAGCGGTACAGACAGCTGCAAGAAGACAACCACCTCGCCATCCGCTGTATGATCTGGTTGATTGTAGTTTCGAAGGTTTGGGAAGATGCACAGGCGAATATTTTCCAGATCTGAGAATGTAGATATGGTACATTCTTGCTAGGGTGCTTGTGAAACTGAATGGAACAAAAAAATCAGTCCGTAGCTTCCTAGATTTATAAGGATCACTTAATTCTCTTGCGCTACTTCAGTAACAACAGGAAGGTGATATGGTTTCCCCGTATTTTGTGGTGGAAAGTTGCGATTCTCTGGGAGGTGGTCACTGTCTCCTAGGAACTCCTCCTATGAGACTAGGAGACTATGGCTGAAAGGTCCCAATTCCGTATCTTCAATAGCGTTGGGGTTTGAATATCCTTGGTCAGGTTGAGGGTGCCATGAATCTTGTATATCATATTGTCTCCCATGATCTGAGTTTGGATAGGACAATTGTTTATTGGGGACAGCTTGGAGTCCTTCGTATGCCGAGATTTTTCGAGATAGAGACATCTTGAATTGTTTGACAAAGTTTCTACTTTAATTCTCACGGTATTGAGGGAAGACCCTGCTTCTATTTAATACACTGTTCACGTTTTGAGTTCACGAGTCATTACATCACAGTGCACCATTCGAAAGCTCTGGGTGTCAGGGGGCTTATTTTAGGGGGGCTTTGGGCCGTGATCAGGGACCTTGGTGTCCCGATCATCTAGACCTTTTTATAACTTTCGTATGGGCGAAACCTGCAGGGCGAAGTACCTAGTTGCATCCCATTAGGGAGAATAGCCATTGGGGTTTCCAACCAACTGGGCTGTGAAAGATTCGAAGTTTCCGCATAATCGTAGGAGTGTCCTACTGAAATTCGTGCCTCATATAGTAGGTGGATTCGATTAAGGAATTGGATTCTATTAAGGAATCTTTTTCGCACGCAAGCCACAGCAAAGGTGGAGCAAAATTGAAGGCTCGAGCACTCGACTGTAGGAAAGTGGAGGGAAAGTGAGGAAAACCAGACGTAAGCCACATTCCTTAATCGAATCCAATTCCTTAATCGAAACCACCTACTATATGAGGCACGAATTTCAGTAGGACACTCCTACGATTACTCTTACCTCTGAACCGATCCGACTTGAGAAGATCTATTAAAACATTGACGTGCAGGTCATTCGTCTTCGTAACTTTATTTCTGAGGGTTTCATGTTTCTCACATTCTATATTTGAGCAGTTACATTCTTTTCTCAGAGAGCAGGTTATTCAATCAATCGGTTCATACCTTGAAACGATCGATTCGGCGTATCTCATCTTTTTAACCGCAAGTGTTCTTTGTGGAAAAGCCCAGTACATTTCCATCCACGTGCTCGTGATATAATAAACTCGAAATTTTGACATTGATAGTCTCAGAAGAACTTTATATTTGCACTATGAAGGAATCGATATCTGCAAGCTCTGTCGATGGTTGTTGTTGCTCGCCTAAAATGGAACATTTTACAACGCTTACTTCGTACCACATTGCTCTACAGTTGCTCCGAATCCACTGTAAAATCGTTTCCAAGCTATAGAGTTCTAAAAGCAAGATGTTAGTGGACGGGGCCACACGCGAAAACATAAACCTGCCAGGAATTCCAAGGTCATCTCGTAATGAAGTATTCTTCTTGCTCAACCTTTCATACAAAACTCATTCGAAATTGGAGGCACTAAGATGATTTGTCAATTATGTTTGTTATAGGATTTTTGGGGGTTAAGCCCTTTGGTTACTCATGTAGTAGATGCATAACTTGAATCCACACAGCATTCAGCAATTCGAATCTCTCAATCAAGGTCATTTCACCTTGTCCGTCTAGGTGTTGATTCATCTGTTTCCATTTCGCTCGTGGTGAGATCTCCTCGTCATGCTAGGGCAAGATTTCTTCACTGGTTATATATCACGAGGGACTAACACGAACAGAGTACAAAAATATATTTACCGTTTTATGACGGCCTACAGCCAAGAGGTCGGCTATCATTTCTCTTAAAGCGATCATTTCTCTAACATACTTGATTAGAGTGGAAATCTCTGGGGGGAAATCGGGATATAAGATATATCGCAGAGACGTAGGGTTACTGATGAATTCGCATTCGCTCAGGGATGCAGTGCTCTAATTCATCAGGGAAAATTGAGGAAGTATAGAGAAATCTGTATGCTTAGCGAAAGACTCGCTTCTCCTTCAAATCTGACTTACAGCTTTTGATATAACTAACTAGAATATTAGAATTTAACTAAAAAAGAAATTTCGATACTCTATTCTAGTTTAATAATAATATATATACATATATAGAAAATTTAACTAAGTAATCTTAAAAAGGGAGAAAATTCGATTTTATACTAGTTATATACTAACACTCGCTAAGACTCTAGTGTAAGCAATGATTAGATTAGATTAGATTAATAGGCCATTAATCTAACCTAATCAAGATTAATGAGCCGTTAATCAAGATCATGATCAATCTGATTATATTAATCAGATTAAATTGATTAATACAGTCTGAATCGGTCCGATCGGTCCGGTGGTCCGGGGTAGTGTTCGGAGTAGCGTTGCTAGGTACTATAGAACTACCTTTTCTACCTAAATTACTTCTTTATTATATATTAAATAGACTATACACTAAGAAGGTAGTAGATACTATACTAAGTATACATGTATTAGCAATAATATATATAACAATTAGCTTTATAACCCTTATAAATACTTATAGACTACTTAATATCTAAAATAATTCTAGAATATACCTTATAGATTAGATTAAAAATCTGTAATAGAAATGTATTAAAACTTTACTTCCTTATTAAGCTTCTCTTCAACTAATCATTTATAGAATTTACTATAGAAAGTATAGCTTTAAATCCCAGAGTATATATTTAGAAAAAGAAATAGAAGAAGAGAAGGAGAGAGAGGTTAAAGAAGAGAAGAATAAAGTAAGCTTTAAGAATGATTACTTTATTATAGAGTACTAAATAGCTATATTTAGCTATATTTAGCTATATTAATTAGATGAATCATATTAATTTAATTAATCGAAAATTATTAATCTAAATTTAATCAAGATACACGTTAATTAAATTCTAATTTAATCTAATTACATTAATCCAATCATTAATCAGATTAATGATTAATTCTTGTTTACACTGTAAGACTCTACTGGAACCTCTTATAACTCTCTAACCTTTTACCTCTCCTTCTACTACGAAGTAACAACTTATCTATATATATTAACAATAAGATACATTAAATTAGAAGGGCAAATAATTTAATTTTTACTTTCTTAGTAAAGTCGAGAAAACGGCTGTGGCACATATTCCCTATACCACTCAAATTTAAATTCTTCCAAGATCCAATGACCGGAATGAGAATACATAGAAGATTCCGAGTTCTCTCTGTTTATTGTAGACGTCAAAGACTTGAGCTTTGAAAAGGTGCCCAGTCACGTGTGCATTGCTTGCTGCAGGTCTGCTAGACCAATCAAAGTGATTCGCAAACAAGAAGCTTCTAAGTCTCTCCGTTCTCGAGCACAGTTAAGAAATCAAGAAAATACCTAGTTTTTCCATTGATTGTCATTGTAACCCCCGAGCCCGGAAGGGAAAAGTGGGCACACCAAACTTCCCCAGCTTTCACATGGAATTTGGGAACCGAACCGAGCAAGGCGGCGCATGCCTCTCAGTCAAGAGAGAGACTTTGACTAGACAACATTTCCTCTCACTTTCAATACTCGAGCAATGACCTAGAACCGACTCACTCCCAGTCTCCTAACAGACTATGCCGCAACCTACATTATTTCTACCAAATCCCAGGTTCCGTTGCAGAAGTGAAGGTGTACAGTACAACACTCCGGCCCCTCGCGATTTCTAAAGCCTGATTTGCCTGGCTGGCAATGACGTTGTAAATGGCTGCATTTGTAGGTTACGTCCAAGCCCCCCAGCTTTCCCCAGTCAACACCACCCCCAAACCACCATGCATCTAACTAATTATGTTGCGCGAAGGAAACTCCTTGGATGATGGCCTCCACCCCGAGTTCTAGCAGGAGAGAGGATGACGGCGCGAGTGTGAATAGTCACGATCCCAACCCTCCGACTGTTGCTTCCTTCTCGCCCGTTACCCTCTCCCACGTCTCGTCTGCGAATAAGCAGCGTTCGACCATTCTGGTGCATCAGAAATCTCCACTGCTGATTGCGACTCCGCCGCAGATTACAAGGGCGTTGGCCTATTCGCATCCGTTTTTGCTGCCGTTGAATAAATTGGCTGGGCTGCTGACTTGGACGAGTGGGGATCCGTGGGAGAGCTTCTTACTTGTGGCGGGGTTTTGGGCGGTGGTTCTTTATGGCGATACGCTGATGCTATATGCGGGACCGGTGGTAGTAGTTATAGGGTTGATTTTGGGAATGTACAGTCGAAGGTACTCCCCTCTCTCTTCGACAGGTTGGACGGGGGAGAAACTGAAGAAAGGACACAAGAGGGAGGCTTCCGAGGCGACGAACACAAAACACCAGAAGACTCTGGATGAAATCGTGGAAACGCTAAAGATATTTACATCACGATGTAATGTTCTTCTAGATCCTCTTCTCGAACTCACCGATTTCCTCTCTACCCAGCGAACTGCGACGTCTGCCACTACGAGACCAGCCCTTACCACACTTTTACTTCGAATCCTCCTTGTTACACCACTATGGATTGTTCTCACCCTTCGGCCTATTCACATAATTACCACGAAACGAGTTGCGCTGGTTGCCGGGACATTGTTTCTGACATGGCACTCTAGGCCAACGCGAGTTTCCAGAACAATATTATGGAGATCAGCTTTAGTACGCCGATTTTGCACAGTGGTAACAGGTCTTCATTTTGAGGACGCTGTCCCTGCTCCTGTAGAGAATGGAGAAAAGCCCAAATTGCCACCAAGGCCCACCTCCGCCTATCAAGAAGGAGCTCAGCTTGCAGCTACAGCGGCGGCAAAAAGAAGGCCAGATGCGCCCGGAGTAAAATTCACATTTATATTATACGAAAACCAAAGAAGATGGATTGGGCTCGGATGGACTTCCTCACTATTTGGTTACGAAAGAGTAGCATGGACAGACGAACATCTCAACGCCGCCCCTGCAAAAGCTGATTTCGAATTACCCGATGTAGAGGAAGGGGCCGCGAGATGGAGATGGGTAGAGAAAAGCAAGTGGCTCGTCGAAGGGGCCGGTGACACAGACGAGGGAGGCGCCAAAGCGAATGACGACGCCAGTGAAGGTGGAAGCGGTTGGATCTACTACGATAACAAGGCATGTCTTCATCAGTCCATACACACACATATATATATATAATAAACTAACAATCGCTCAGTGGCAAAATGGACGCAGAGGACAAGACGGCTGGGGAAAATACACCCGCCGCCGAAAATGGTATCGCGACGCCGAACTAGTCGAAGTCTCCCCCTCCACAGAAATCACCCCTTCCCCTACCCCCCTCTCCATTTCCCCCCCTCGCACCGCAAATCCCGAAAGCACATCTACCACCTCAACATCTGTAAGCTCCGCCTCCCATTCCACCACACCCTTCTCCACGTCTAGTGGTACGTCTCATGAAACACCTCCCGATTACGCCGAAAAGGAAAGTCTCCGCTCTGATAACTCGTCTGTGAAAAGTAATTCTAAAAGATTTGGACCTGGACCGGGGACGTTGAGACGGAGAGGCACGGGCGGTAGTAAGAGGAGTCGGAGGGGGAGTAGTAGTTTTGGGGATGAGGTTGATGAGAGACCGCATACGCTTAATGAGGCTGATTGGGGGATTGGCGATGATGCTAGGATGGGACTTGAGTGAAGATTCCCAGGGAGGGAAGAGAAACTTGTATTTGTGATTCTGGCGTATTATGGATTTGGCATACCTTTGGCATTTGGCAGTTTTAGGGGGTTGCGTGGGGGGGCGTGTATAACAAGGAGGTTATTCTTGAATGAGAGGCATTACCTACATTCTTCTTTAAGAGTTGGGGATTATGATATGATCTGGTAGTCCCATTGAGAGAACCGATTCTTCCCATACACGAAATATTTTCAATTTGGAAAGGGGCCACCTCGACCTCTCTAAAATTTTAGCAGTAAACTCTCTCTCGGCTCACTCACAGCTTACACGTAGATTTCTCTTGGCTTACTCGTGGCTTACTCGCGGATTACCTGCAGATCACTCGTCAAATATTTTTAGCCCCTAACTTTTCGTTTTTGCCCCTAAAACTTTTAGTAGCTTATCCCTAACTTGCGAGCTTATCTCTTCCCGACAAGTTGACTCCTTACTTACACGCTTGCTAGGTAATCACCAGGTTATCATTTTGGCCCCCAACCTTGATGTTTACAGAAAATTTGGTAGCTAACTTGTTGGCTATTCTGCTGGGTTGCTTACTGGCTTACTTACTGGCTTACTTACTGGCTTACCTATCGGCTTATTCACTAGCTTACTTACTAGCTTACCCACGGCTGCTTGTAAAAATTGGAATGGCTTGTCAACAAGCTACTCGAAAAAAATGTCCATCAACTTCCTCTACACACCAGTTGAGTTTCCAAGTGAGTGGTGCTTGCTTCTGATTCTGTATTTGATAATATTTCTGTTTGGCAACCTGGCAAAGCGCTTTGCGCTAAAATGGTTGGTAGAAGTACGCTGCAATGACCAGCCGTCCCATCTATTCCTACAAAACTAGTACCACCTACTCCTCATAAAAGTTTCATATCGACCCAACCAAAAATTCCCATTTTTTTTTTACAGAGCTGCCCCAACTTTTCCCGCCAATTTAGACCCTCGACTTGAGAAAATCCCCATGATTCCAAATCCCACATAGAACAACGCCAACGGATACGCGACCAACCCCCTCATCCCCCGCATCCTTCCTACGGCGCAGAACATCCCCGAGCTACTATATGTGCACCACACAATTGCCAGACTCGTCAGGACGTAGCCCATTATGCCGTCCATGGGTAGGACGATACCGATTAGACTCGTGAGTACTAATGGGAGGAGACAATAGCCTAGTACGGATGCGGAGCGCAAGAACGTGAGCGTACTGGAGAGATGCGAGGATTGAGAAATCGCTTGGGGCGAGGAGGAGGAGGGTTCGAGGGGGGGCGACATGAGGGAGAGGATTAAGTGCAGCGAGAAGGAACCTAGGAGGGCGAGGCCGTAGATGTATCCAAAATGGACCTTGCCTGAAAAGAGGAGGAAGGTACCGAAGAGGAGGAAGAAGAGGATTGGACCTGCCAGGTCGGAGTCGTCCATGATGTGTTGGTCGATTTGGGCGAGGGGGTTGAGTACTGCTAATGTCTGAAATCCAACTTGTTAGTTCCCTAAACTATCTTTTTATATCTTCTGAATAGAGGGGAGGGGGAAATACCTTGCTTTGTATATGCGCAAAATTTACTCCTAATTCCTCTAGTAATGGTGGCTCGCCATCATATCCTTCCGTCCCAAAAGCAGCTAACCAGCCTGTTCTCAAACCACCTTGTGAATCTCCCATTCTACCACTCACTCCTGCTGGTCCTCCGAAACCTGAATTAAATCCTCCACCTGGAGCGCCATAACCTGGTGAGCCCTGGGGTGCGCCATATCCATATTGGGCTTGTGAGGGGGTTGCGTGGCCAGATACTGGGTTGGGTGTATATGATGATGGATAAAACTGGAGGTTTTGCGCGGAGTTTCCACCGTATGGCGCATTAGGCGGTGGTTGTTGGAAGAATTGTGACATTTTTGGGGATTGTTGTGGGTGTATTATTGGGTGTGAGGAGGAGCTGCTGGCATGAAGGAGAGTGTTGCCAGATATTGGGTAGCTAGAGGGTGGTTTAGGGCAGGCAGCTGTGATAATACAGATGTGTTTTCTTGAGGTTCGTTGTTGTCAAGGCGGCGAGGTGAATGTTAAAGTGGCAAGGGATTAGGTAAGTCTGATCTTGCTTGTCGTCGGGATAATGGGTGGAAATCTCCGTGTCGTGGAAAAAAGTTGAGGTTCAAGACAGCATTGAACACGCTCATTGACCTTCAACCTTTCATCTAACAAGAAGGACGCCTATTTCAGACCAAGAGAGTGCTTTTCCATATATCACGATCAAATCATGGTTTGTCTCCTTTTTCCTCACTTAAATCAGCCGTTTCCTTAAACAGCCTCTATTGCCCCAACATACTAACTTAATCCAGGCGCACCGAATAGTAACAAAAGTAATCATAACCGGCGGACGAGTCTTCGGTCGTGCCTGCTCAGAGGCATGGAAACAAGCCTCCGCATCTTCCCAATACCAAAAAGCCAACAAGAACAACCCCGGTGGCGCGAGCGCATTCGCCTCCAACGGGCTCACACTCGAAGAAGCATGCAAAATCCTAAACGTCAAACCACCAGTACGGGGGCAAACGAACATGGAGGATGTGACAGAAAGGTTCAAGCGCCTATTCGATGTCAATGATCCGAAGAAGGGGGGCAGTTTCTATCTGCAGAGTAAGATTCTGAGGGCGAGGGAGCGGATAGAGAGTGAGGTCCGGGCAGCGGAGGAGATGGCGAGGAATGATGCCGAGTTGAGGGAAGGGTGGAAACCTAAGGTGTATAAAGACCGGTAGCGAGAAGTAATGGAGGAAAAAAGGATGGAGATGGTGTGCAGACAACTTGGAGATGGTGATACTTCAGGAGGTCGGCATTGCCTAATAGATAACTTGGGTGATGGGAGGTATTGGAGCTGGGCACGAAGTTATCCGTCTAGGATACTCTCGGCTTGAGTGTGGGTCTCGAAAATCTTCCCTCTGTATTCGACATAGCCAGGCGTTTTTGGGGCTGTAATGTATATTTGGGGTTCTTGGGCAGCATTTGCATGGGCCTGGCGGGTCTTATTTGTTGTACGATAGGGGTATGAATAGACGCATTTTCAGAAGCTGGGGGAAGTAAATATGAGTATGATCAGTTATATCTGTCAAGTGACGAGTAGTCTTTGTTGGTCTCGAATGTTTTATGGCATTGTATGTTTTGTGTACTTTCTGGCAACCTTCGTTCCCAATCTCCCCCCCCCCTCTTCTCAGTTCGAGAGAGAGCTGGAACTGAAACTTTTGCATCTTCTCTTGTTATTCATTTGAAATCAAAGATTCATTTTAGAGGTTCCCAACATCTGTCTGCTTTCCCGAGTACTGTTGGTTTTTCACGGTGAAGGGTTTCTAGGAATGGGATGGCTCCTCGCCATGGAGATTAGAAGGGACAGTACTTCGTAGATACATTAGGTTCATACCTTGCTCTCGTTGTTCCAAATCTCTCGGGAAATTCAACTCAGGTGAATTAAAAGAATAACCTAAGTGTGAAAAAGCTAATTATTTACTGCCGCTTTTATTGTGTGCCACCCACCAAGAATTGAAAAGCCTCATATGCAGCCTGGCCGTCAGCCCCCAGGAGCTGCGACCTTCTATATTACCAGTCTTTCCTTCCTCGAGCTCAATCCATTCTGTTCATTTCATCTGATATGCTTCCTCTTTACATAAAATGGCGGATCCACTATCAATATCAGCAAGTGTCGCAGGTTTGATAACCATCGCCGACATCGTGATCAGGAGAGGGTACAAATATGTTTCGGCGGTTCGAGATGCAGACAAGGCTGTGTCAAATTTGATCAGCGAGACCAACCTCCTCTACGGAACCCTCCACAGCCTCCGAAACATAGCAGAAGGATTAGAAAGAGGAAATGCTGCATTTGTTTCTACAACTCGAGTCAGCCATGTCGAGGCGTGTTATCGAACACTCCAGAAGATTACAAAGATACTGGATAAGTTCGAGAGCTCAACGACAACGGGATCTAGTCAACATGTCAAAAATCGCTTAAAATGGCCTTTAGCGCAATCAGAGACTAAAGTTCTGCTCGAGGAAGTCAGGGGCCACCGAGAAGTTCTCTCATTAGCGTTGAACGCTGACGAAATGTCTGCTCTCATTCGGCTCCTCGCACGACAAGATATCATGGGCGATGAATTATCGGCTATGAGAAAGGGGCTCGAAGAGGACAGATCAGAGAGGAAGGAAGTAAAGATGAGTGAGATTTCCCCGCTCAGTATTTGTTTACTATAAATTTAACTTTGAAACGTAGCCGAAGAACGACTGAAAATGTTGGATTGGCTGTGCCCACCTGACGTTGACCCAGAAATAAATCAAAAGGCAGCTTTGTATTTGAGACAAGCGGGGACTGGTTTGTGGTTTCTAGATGGAGTAGAATTTCAAGAGTGGAAATTGAAGAATAATTCGGCTCTCTGGATTCACGGTATACGTGAGTTGACCCCACCTTCCCCTTCGTGTCTGCAGGTTACACTAACGGTACGACACTGTATAGCTGGCGCAGGGAAAACAATCATAATGTAAGTCTGATGAGCCTTTCAATTTCAATAGAACTAACTGAAATTAGGTCTACTATTGTTCAGGAACTTCAAAAAGGAATTGGATCTGATGAAGGTAATCATATGCAACATGTCTTGGGCAAAATTAACATTATAACAGGGCTCGCTTATTTCTACTGCGACTATAAAGACACTAAAACGCATCAACCAACCTTGATTCTCGGATCCATCACCAAACAATTTGCGTTACAAACCGAGGAAGCTATTCAACTTCTGACTGCCTTTTACGAAACACATCGTCAGCCAACCGGTAGACACAGACCCCCGGACCTGGAACCTTTACTTGAGCATCTTTATCATACCATGGAGTTGTTCGCCACTGCCACAGTAGTCATTGATGGATTGGATGAAATTGCTGGAGACAGATGGGACACCATTGATCTTCTTCGGCGGATACGCCGAGATGACAGTAATACCAGAACAATATATTCAAGTCGTAAAGAGACGGATATCGAAGGGTGCCTGAGCGAGTATGATACAGTCTCAATTGTGGCTCAAAGCTGTGATTTGGCTTTATACGTTGCTTCTGAAATTGAGAAAAGGACTAGGAAGAGACAACTTTCTATCAAAGACTTAAATCTCAAGGAGACGATCATGAACAGACTAATAAATGGCGCCGACGGGATGTAAGTATTTACTAGGTAACAGAACAGCCTAGCTTGCTAACTACAGCAGGTTTCGATGGGTTGCATGTCAGATCGACCACCTCTGTGAACTTCCAAACGACAAAGCAAGATCGAAAGCATTAGATAATCTGCCTCGTGGTCTTCCAGAGACATATGAACGTATCCTTCATCGAGCCCTTGAACGCCATGAAGATATCCGTACTTTTGTAGCCAGGACTTTTCAATGGCTGTCTTTCTCTCAAGTCCCCCTTTCAAGTCAGGAACTTCTCTTAGCCATCTCCGTCAATCCCGGAGACACCACTCTTGACCCCACCACTGTTCCATCCGAAGATGATCTATTGACATGGTGTAAGAACGCTTCTTTCTTTGACATTCCAGCCGTTAATCTCACCCCATTGTATCTTTTGTTGTCGTGTTATCCGCATCAGGACCTCTCACGAAGATGAATAGTGTTGACTTTAAAATATAGGCAGTAGCTTAGTTCGCAAACGAGCGTCTGGAGATGGGATTGAGTTTGCGCACTTTACCGTCGAGGAGTATTTGCTCTCAATTTCAAATCTGGAGCCGCAGAACATTTCAATTTTCGCCCAATCCGAAGACGAAGCTGAACTGTATATTGGCCGAACTTGTCTTACCTATCTCCTCTTTGATGATTTAGGAAAAGCTCCACCGTCTGATGATATCTTCCCCCACCTCGATGACGACAACTACACCTCTAATGATTTAGGCAATTCTCGGCAGCCTCATAAAACCTTCATCTTCTATAAACGCAATCTCTCTGATGATTCAAGCAATCCTCGGCCTTCTAATGAGATCTCTGAACTCGATGAACGCACTCTTCGCTTTGAATCAGATAATGCTCCACCGCCTGACGAGACATTTGTCGATTTCGATGAGGAGAAGGAAGAAGGACTGCCGTACAAATTGTTCAACCAACAATTAGAGCAATATCCGCTTTGCTATTACGCGGCATCATTTTGGTATATGCACCTCCAAGAGGATCTGAATAATTGTGAAATCGTTCGGCTCACACATAAGCTATTTAATCCGGAGAAGTCGAACAACTTCATATGGTTTTGCTATTCTGTGATGACCAGATACGACGATGTGAACTGGCAAAATTCATATGCGAATACCACAACCTTGCATTGGGCTGCCCTTCTTTCTCTGGAAGAGGTTTCCTCATGGCTTATAAGCAAGAAATGCGATGTTAATCGTAAATCTCTCGCTGGTACGCCTTTGCATTGTGCGTTGCGGGGTTCTGAAGCCTTGTGTAGAAGGACGAAAACTTTTCTTCCACATACTTATATGGGAGCAGAACGACGGGTGCAAACTGCAATAGCCAAAAATCTCATAGGGGCAGGTGCAAACATCGACGGCCACTGCGACTCATATAGCCGCTATTCCCCCCTCGCTTGGGCACTTTACGGCAATTTTTCAGACGAATCTTTGATTATTACATTATCTGGGGGCGGCAACGCGATTGATGATTCTGCTCTGGAAATGGTTGATTTGATATTAAAAGACCAAATCGGCAAAAATGTGCTTCCTTCTTTGGTCACACTCTTCTCCGTCGTTTCTCACAAAGATGTCCCAGAAAACGTTCAAGAAAAGTTCCTCAATTTGTCAAAACAAGTTTGTACTCCTGACTTGGTCGTTTCTAAAATGGCGAATGTTGAGAAGGAAGCCATGGCACCCGATGATCGATTGAAGGCTCTCAGAGTATTGTTCATGCAAGCTGCAGAGCATGGGATGAAGTCTGAGCTGGCCCATTTGATATCTGATATGCAGCGCCTTGTTAGTGAGGAGGAGCATCTGCGGATCTTGACAGATGGCCTTGCAGTTATCCTTGAATATGGGCAAGATGGTTGCTTGAAGACTTTGTTATCTCGAGGAGCTGATCCAAAAATGACGGATGAGAATGGCTGCACGGCACTACACTTGGCCCTTAAGAAAGGTACCATTGTTACTGGGAACGCGGTAACTCAGACTGTTGAGACGCTGCTTGAATTTGGTGCAGACTTTACGATACAGAATCATTCGGGAGAGTTGCCCCTGCATGTTGCGGCCAAGAGCAAAAACCTTCTTCGAGAGTTGCACACAATAATGGACTCAGCAAGCTTCCAACTCTCTTTGTCAATAGAAAAGCCAAGCGTCTTGTCATATGCTATGGAGAATGGCTCTGATGACGATGTTGAGTTCTTGTTAGGGAAGTACGAAAACATTGACTTTGACAAACATATATCTAAAGCCGGAAACAATATCTTGACTTTAGCCGCTTTTCGGAAAACTCCTTTTGCAATGGAGCTTCTTCTCAAACGTGGAACATCTACCAATGTACATACACTCGACGCAGATGGCACCTCAATCTTATACAATGCATCAGCATCCAGATCGAAGGAAGTATTCGATTACCTGCTTAAACTTGGTACGATAGACAACTCATCTAAGCACGATGGCTGGAGAGCCATTCACGAAGTTTCGAATAAAAACGAGGGTTCGGAGATGTATAATGCTAAGCTCGATGCTTTGCTGCAAGCAGGCGAAGACCCCAATATACAAACTGCCGATGGATCTTCAGCCTTGCACTTCACAATGCTCTCATTTCCTTCTACACAGCTTTTGTGTTGTCAAGAGGGAATCAACATAAACCTCCAAAATCATGAAGGTCTGACTCCACTTATGATTTATTTAGATGGTCTAGCCAGCTATCTGCATAAAGGGGGTCTGCTTCCGCCTCTGCAACCTCGCTACGGCGACAACGGGCTGAAGGGTAGAACACTGGCATCTAATATCAAGTACTTGCTTGATCAGGGAGCGGATACGAGTTTGACTGACAAGAATGGAAGAACAGCATTACATCATCTTCTCATGCGAACACATTTTAGTTGGAAGGACGGCCAGGATTTTTTACAGAAAGGATCCTTCGACATCCTTAAAGCCATTGTCTCCTCGGGAGGGTCTTTGACTTCTAAGAGTCACATGGGCGAGAGACCGTTTGATCAAATATTGGACGCTTGTATTAGATCAGACGAAGAATGTTCTCGGCCAGTGGTAAAGACATGGACCACGTGGTTTGATAAGAGCCTCGATCTCGTCTTGAATTTCATCTTAAACAATGTCACTGAAGAATTTCTCGAGAAGTGTTCAGTGGAAGACACGCCCCCCCTCAATCTGGCAATAGAACACAATAGTATGAGAGTAGCTGCTATTCTCCTTACCCGAAACGGGATTGATGTTGATAGAAGGGGCGAAACCGACTTCTGTTCAGCCGTGGAACTTGCAGCGGAACTGGGCTGCACTAAAGAGATTGCTCAAATCTTGTTATCTCGCACCACAACTTCGGTACACGCCCAAAGCTCTTCGCGCGGCTATAGCTTATTGCACTGTTCCGTATTAGAGAAAACCCACCAGACCATGTTGAAACTCCTTCTCGAAAGGAAGATTGACGGTCTACAACTACCCACGCGCGGTCAAAGTACCCCCCTTCAACTAGCTATTTCGGAAGATAATGCTGCTGCGGTTGAACTACTAGTTGAAGCGGGTGTGGATATTCATATCCCCTTTCCAGATACCTTCTCTCCTCTGCATACCGCATCAGGTATTGGCTCCTTGGGTATAGTTCGCGCCTTGGACAAGCATGGTGCAGATATAAATGCCCAACTACCAGTTTCGAAGGCTACCCCTCTCCATGTTGCATCTTGTTCACCAGAAGCTCAATGGGATGTTTGTTCTTATTTGATTGATAGAGGAGCAGACATGTATGCACTGGACTCTGGGGGCTTCTCACCATACTTTGCAGCTGCATATTACAAACGTTGGGATATTGTCGAGAAATATATGAATTTAGACATCAATCTGGATAAAACAACGGCAGATGGTTGGGGCTTGCTCGAGTGGGCAATACTTCATGGGAAAAATACAATCATGAAGGAACTACTGCATCGTGGGAAGTTCCAAATGGAAATCCGAAATGAGGAGGGCAAACTGACTTCGAATTCACTTATGGTTGCCATTAATTCGGGCAACGAGGAAGCTTTTGATATCCTCTGGAACGACGATCATATTAACTTCACAAATGATCATGGCTGGACATTAGCACATTTTGCAATGATTACAAGCAACGAAGAAGTTCGGAATCGTCTCCTTTCACTTGACATAGCCTGGAATGTTTCTACAGCTACTCCATACAGTAGAGGGCGGCTTGCGGGTGAAATGGGTACGCTCAGGAATCTTACTCCTTTGCATATAGCCGCTTGGGGTGGAAGAAGCGCAGAAGGTAGAGATGATCCTGCAATTGCATTTCTCTTCAAAAATAAACTCGTTGCAGACGTGAACGAACTCACTCTATCGGAACACCGTTATTCTGCGTTGCACTTGGCTACAATTTTCAACCGATTGAGTGCGGTAAAACTTCTGCACAGTTATGGAATAGACCTGGAATTGACGGATGGAATCGATCATCAGACGGCACTTCATCATGCCGCAAAGAGGGGTTTCCGCAAAATTGTCTCAGTGCTCTTAGAAGCTGGTTGCAAACCAAATGAACTTGACATCCACGGCATGACACCTGAGCTTCTAGCTATCGAAAATGGACATCAGAGTGTCATCGGGATTCTCAATCAACATCTCGATGCACTGGAAGCAAAGAAATCAGCAAGCCATTTTGACTCACTTTCTGCCGAATACGAAAGCAATTACGCCTCCGACACTTCCACCAGCACCAACGATCTTTCAACTCCCCCCAAAAAGCTATGGCGGCTTCCCCTTCACCGTGGTCCCAACATGAGAAGGATTATGACGGAAGACGTGTCAATATATGCAATTAATGAGAAGGAGTGTCCCGAGGAACTGCGAAAGATGCTGGAGGAGCATGAGGGAAAACACGTCGATGCATTAGGTAAACCTTACAGACGACTTGTTTGAGACGAAGCACTCGGAAGTACCTCGAAATCAGGGATGTAAATTTCATTTTTTAACAATACACCGGGACTTCTACCCTAGTTGTTGCTGTAATCATTTTAAGGAGAAATAAATATATGCCTTCACCAAAATCTCTGCTATTAACAACGATATTTAGCTCTCGTTGCATTCTTCTTTGAGCTCAGTAGTTCTTCCCCATTCTCTTCTGTGCACATGCAGAGAATGAAAAGTGGAACATAGAATCATCAACTTCTTTCCTGGTAGGAAAGACCCGCTTTCCTCTGAATATGCCTCTATTCACCATTCCCCTGACTACCTTTTACAAGGGTAGAAGCTGCTTAAGGGTTTCTGGGTAAATGACTCAAGAGTCAAAATACAATATCTCGCTTAGAGCTACCGTACTCACAATGCTACCATTTTAAACCTCAAGTAGCATCATTAACGGATGTGTTTAGTGTCTACTAGAACCCAGGAAGGGAAGACTTTACGAAAGCGGGAAAAGGGATTCGACATAATCCTCAGACCTACTAGTATTGCTATAAAACTACCACCCCTCCGCTATATCTTCATAGAATCAAGCACCACTAAATCTTCTCATTTCTACGACAACCCGACAGGACCCGTTATACCCAGACCCAGGTAGTATTCATTTCGCTTCTATTCTCCAATCTATAAACACTAGGCTCCTTTTACAGCAGCCTTCTCGAATTTATTCGAGCCTCATCTTTATGGGGGGTCAAGCCATGAGAAAGTTAGAAAAACATAGTTCTACCAACTTTACCCATCTAGATAACAGCTTTCTCCTGTGAACCTTGGAGATTCTCTTGGATAAGTCGAAAAACGGGGAGGTCAGATAGCCGCCAGAGTTCGAAAAGAGCATGGGGATGTACAGCATGTGATGGGTGCATCTATCTAGTCACTTAAGCAACATTCGCCCTCTACATAATTCTAGCTGAAAATTATAATTTCCACCACCTCCTTCCTGAATTACCAGCTCACTAAATCAAATGCACACCCATAAAGCACGTTATTTGTAAAATACGACGGCAGCTTACGATTCGACACTAACACCCCCTCCATTCTCCCACAACTACCAAACAATATTTCACATTTATCCAAACCAGCTCATAGAACAACCCACATCTCCTCACTCGAAACTCGTCGACTAGAATGTTTCCGGTTTCCACAGGACCACACCCAAGGACACATCGATCTTGATCGGTGCATACTCGTGTTCTACACTTCCTAAAATTCGTGTTTCAACTATGATTTATACTGCACCATCCCAGCCCAAGTCTCGCTACAAGAGAAGTATACATTTATGTTTCCAAATCTCGTCAAGTTCCAAGTTTCACCGAATGCGAGTTTTCCTTTCCTTCATCAATCTACCACATGTGCCTTATAAAGACTAAAGTACTATTCCCCTAGTACCTATCAAAGAATAAACAAATAGTCCACCCAAGTCCAAAATCTAAATAAACCAAAATTGAATTCATTCCCCAATTACAAACTTTTTAAACAGTCATAGAACTTTCAAACCCTTCCCAAGAGTATAGCATTTGTCGCAAGGTCATCAAGAGCTTCCTAGGCGCCAGGTAAAGGATGAAAACACATACATCACTTCATAACAATTTCCTCTACATTCCCACTCTCAATAATGCCTTGTCATCTATTCTCTCCATCACCCCTTTTTCTCACGAAACTTCGCTCTCTCCTCCCCAAGATTCGACAACAAATCATTTCTCGCCAGCAAAACCTCCATTCATCCAAAACTTCCAGTCCATGTACACGATGTAACTCGAGAACTCAAAACAAATAAGCCTTTGTGTCCGTAGGGTATCTACTAGACTCATAACCCAATAGACATCTCCCGTCGCTCGCCCGGAAACGACCATAAAGGGAGGACACGACTACGACCCAGCTCGCTATTCTAAAAATTCCTTAGCACATACAAAAGTCCACATATTTATATCACCCCCCTCCCCCCAAACGCTAACCACACAAAAACATATGAATTATCGTCGAGATTATTTAGTAAACATTTCATAAAGCAAAGAAAGAACAATTCATTAATCATTCCCCAGCTGACACCAGCAATCAAATGATCTATAAGCCAAGCCAACAAGAGTTTATTTACACAGTAGAGCAAAAGCTATCCTATCACCATCATCATCACGACCTCTCCTCATCTTTCATAAGTAACCCCACAACCCCCGTCACCGCACCCCAAGGTCCTTTCTCCTTAACTAACTTCTGGAACATATCAGGTATCTGCGCAAGATGATTCCTCTCGTCTTTTTGTTGCCCTACCAAAGATATTAGTTCAATTCCACAGATACCTTCCTTCCTCTGAAGAGGATAATGGAAAAGAGGGAAAATGAAAAACTCACAACTCCTCGGCACCCTAGCACAAGCCCCAACAACACTCTCCGCCTCCCCCGTCCAATCGAACCCAATCCTCCACTCGACCAGCACCTCCACATCCTCACTCCTAACCTCCATACTCGTCCGTCCCATCTGCCCCAACAAGTCCTTCCTCGTCCACCTCCCACTCTTCCCTTCCTCACTCCCCTCTTCCTCATCCTCTTCCTCATCCTCTTCCTCAACAACAGCTCGTCGTTTTCTTTTCCTCCCCGTCCTCAACGCCTTCAAACACGTAGCTCTCGCTTCCGGATTCCCAAGTTGATGTTGCACATCGCACCAGAATCTCGCTCGTTTGATAGCGACCTCCGTCCACCGACCCATAGCCCAACAAACCACACCAAGTTGTTTAGTCAGAGGTCCCTCTCCACCCGCTTTCTCCCTCACAAATGGTCCCAGCTCTTTCTCGGCGGAAAGATCAAGTTTGGGAACTTCAAGGTGCTTGATAGATAAACTCTCCGAATCCACAACCATATCGATCTTCGCAGCGAAGAGACCAGAAGAATGAGAGGCGTGAATAGCGTAATTCTGTAAAGTAGGTTCTTCGGGATCAAGTGTGATGGTTGAAGTAAATTGTAACGGTGAGAAGGCTTGGAGGAATGGAAGTGGATTATCTTGATGTATCGGGAGATGAGAAGGTAATGGCTTTTCGAGATCTGCGAGGCTTATGGTTTTTGTCTTTCGACGAGAGGAAAATGGGAGGAATGAGTTGATGGATTTGAATATACTGGCTGGTTTTGGTTCTGGCTTAGCGGGCGGTTGGGTAGACCGTATCAGAAGTGCGTATAGCTCTTCGGAGTTTGGAGCCAATGGAGCGCGTCGTTTTCCTGCCTGTTGGTGGACTCGTAACCGCTCGTTTTCTTGATTTGCAAGAGCTACATCTGCTTGAAGTTCTTGAAGCTGTTTTAATAGTGCGTCTCTAGCCTTCTTCTGCTCCGCGTGTGGATCTTCAGGAACAGTAAACCTCGCGGATTTACGACGTTTTGCTGGCTTTTCGGCTTTCGGTTTTGGTTTCGGACGTGAGACTACTTCTGGCTGTGAATCTGGAATGATTTCCTGAGGTTCTGTAGGCTGGCTCCGAGGCTTCAGAGGGGAAGACCTCAACTTCTCGCCTAACGCCGGGTTCCTTCTACCTTTCTTGCTCGGGGTATTATGAATACCAGCTGGAGGTGTTGTCACGATCGGGTCATCGATACCTTGCTGAGTTGGTGTAGGCGGTAACTCGGGCTCTCCATGAAAGCCAGTTTTACTTGGTCGCCCAAGTTCAATTGTACCGGCAGGCTGAGGTATATCCACGTGTTTAGGAAATTCGAGAGGCAAAACAGGTTTTGCTTGACGCTGCATATTACTGAACACATCCTTTTTTGCTGGAAGTGAAATAGCCGATTCCTCAGACTCAGGAGCCACAATCTCGTCTGCAATTGCTCCAAGGGATGTTCTAGCAATAGCAGGAACTGGTGCTGTAGGGGTCGTTGATTCATTCTGGCCATTGGGAACTTGCAGGTTACTAGAACCAGAATCATCAGCGAGTACAAGAGGACTGCTCCTCCTCAATGCACCTCTGCGTGTCGTTCTTGGCTCTAGTAGTGTCTCCTCGGGAGAAGTCCCGCTTCTCTCTACGGGTTTCGTTGCAATGGAGGGTTCCGCTGCTCGGGGAGTCCTGCGCAAAGCAGATGTTCGGAATGTTTGGACTTCAGGTTGCTTTTCCTGGCTCGCGTTGTTCGCCTCGGCTGTTAAGGCTGGCTTTAGAGAATTGTTTGGAGAACTCCTCGACCTGGATTTGATAGGCTGCTCATCTCGATTCTCATTCTCGGCAGGCGAGGCTGAGAGCTCCTTTGCAGTCACTGGATTCTGTGATGTAGCACCCGGTGGTGTTCTTCTGAGACCCCTTCGGAGTGGTACAGGCTTTTGTGGCTCTTTTGGGGTGGTACTTTCCACAGGCGGCGATGAACGCAATACAGGTGACCTCCTCGTCCCCCTTTTTGGGCGTTCGACCTCGTTTGCTACTGGTTCATCAACAATTTGGGTAATATCTCCATTCGTAGGAGGCTCCACAGGCTGCGAAGCTACAACTCCAGGGGGTGTTCTCCTCAAAGCTCCTTTGCGTACTGGTGACATTCCTGGGAAACTCCCAATTTGAGCAATTGTTGATTCTGGCAGTGCAGACGCTTGTAAAGTAACAGGGACTTTGAGTAAAGGTGGTTTAGCCATGGGCGGAGTTTCTGGCTGACTTTGGACTTGGGGAGGTTCCTTTTCGATTTCCACCTGTTGGGAAATAGCCACTGGCTGAGAAGAAATTGGTGATCTTCTCAATCCAGTCCGTTTTTGAAATGGGTTGACATCGTTCTGGACTTCCTGGGACGGATTCGAATTTGGTATCGCGTCAACCTGTGAGGATGTTGGTGACCGCCTTAACCCTCCTTTCTTCACAAATGGATTATCTGGTAACTCCCCACGATATATCTCCGGAACATTCGTCGAAGCCGTAAAGTTCTGTCTTTTGACAGGCGATTTCAAAGGAGATTGAGACCTCCTCCTCGGTTTTCCCGTCACGACCGCGCTCTTCCCTTTAGCAGCGACCGACCTGAATGCTTCCTGCAATACCTCATTGCTTCCTTGTCCGATATTCCCTTGCGATACTAGCCTCTGCAGTTCCTCGCTGATTCCCAAAACCTCATTCTCAACCGGTGATTCCCCCAAATATTTCGCGAATAAATCATCCAATTTCCCCTTCCCCTTTGGTGTTTCCAATCCTGCTCCAGCAGACGAAGGCCGATTCAGCAATTGAGGGTTATGTCTTGCGATACTCGCTTTCGTAGGTGAAGCGAAGGAAGGTCTATTCGTGGGGGTTTTCTCCCCTTCTTTTCGCGGTACGGGGATTCGACTTGGGGTTGTGGGCGCGTTGATGGGGATTGAGGTTGTTGGCGACGTTTTGCGCCGCTTCGCGGGGGAGTCTTCCATTCGTGCAATGGTAATTATTTATGCCCTTTACATATTTTGCCAGTAGAGATACACGTCGCGCTGTACTATTCTAATTGTTAGATGCTGGGAGTGAGTGTCGCTGTCGGATTTAGTGGTGTATTGTTGAAGTCGCGTAACTTTCAGGAGGACGCGCCGAGGGGAGCCCACCGAAGCACCTGAAATGAGGCTCCGGGATCGCATCGAGTTTTAGAACTCAATCAACCAAAGTGCATGACCTCTCGATATAAGAACTAGACATGAATCTTGGATATTATATTCATAGATATAAAACTATAATATACTTTTAGTGACTATCACAGAAATACTGCAAAATCCCAAAAAAGTGATGGATCAACAAATTCAATGACGTCCGAGGCTGTCGGCGCGGGCAAGCTTGGAAATCCGCTTTTGCCTCACAACAGTCATTACAACAGTCAACCCTCACAAACACCTAAATGCTTCCCCGATAATAACCCCCAGCTCCCAACCCTCTCCAAGTAGTAAAAGAAACCATCCACATCCCCCCAAAAATGGAAACCAGGTTCCTCCTCCGTCTAACAACCCAACGCCTACGCCCTCCCACCCTCCGAAATCTTCACACCCGCCCCTCCCTCCAAAACAACCAAGCAAACCCCATAGGCGCCTACTACCTCTCAATCCTAGAATCCTCCCCCTCTCTACCCAATAAACCTCCCACAACAGCGACCCCCTCAACCCCTCCCATCACCACGAAGCCTACCAAAGAGCCAGCACCACCCGAAGCAGCAATCCTCTTCTCCTCCCGACTTTCCTCACCACTAGAACGCCGATCCGAGATCAAGAAGAAGAGCACGCTAATAGCAGGAATATGGGTACCCCCGAAACCAGAAGAACCAGATAATTGCTGTATGAGCGGGTGCGTGAACTGTGTTTGGGATCGGTACGGAGATGAGCTTGTAGAATGGGCTGCTGCGAGGAAGGAAGCTGATCGGGCTTTGATGAAGGAGGAGGGATTGGAGATGGCTAGACGGAGGAGGAAAGCTGGGACCGGGTTGATGGTGGGGGAGGGGGAGAAGGGAGCGGAGCATACGATGGTTAGTGTGGATGATGATGGGGGTGGGAGTGAGAGTAATTGGGGGACGGGGTTGAATGCGGATTTGAGTAGTGATGAGTTGTTTAAGGGTGTTCCGGTGGGGATACGCGAGTTTATGAAGCAGGAGAAGAGATTAAAGGAGAAGCATGCTCGGGAGGGGACAACTGGTTAGAGAGATTGTACACGAGACGAAGACCTTTGTATATATGGATGGACGCCGTAGACTTCCTTCATGAGCCAGGTTCCTGGCTCTTTTTTATGATTATGAACCTCCTGATACCCTCCTAGAACTTCCACATTGCCCCAAGCACCATGCTTCCAGCCGTTGAATGCAATATCCCAACCCAAAAGCAAACCATCTAATCAACATCGACGCCCTTGGTTCTCAAATCCGCTCTGGCCAAATCGATTTCCTTCATAAGCTCTGCGTGTGCTTTTGGTACGTCGTTGAATGTGAATACGCCGAGTCCGAGATTGAATAGAAGATATGCGCCGAAGGAAACGAGAGCCCAGAATGGTAGCTGAGAAAATAATGTTAGCATAATCCAACAATTTGAAATGAGGCCGCCAGAGAGAATGTCCAGGAGGCAGTGGTTTTTTGAAACTAGCCACCCCTTCCTTTTCAAGGCCTCGCAGAAGAACTCATTTTGCTATTTGCTTAATTTGTTGACAATATAATAACCGCGTGGTGGTACCACTGAGGCGTGGTCCTTCTGCTCTTCTGCCCTTTCCATTGTAGCGCCTGGGGGAATAACTCAAAGGGGTCTGCGAAAGGTAGAGGGAGGATAACGTACAACAGGAATAATCTGTTCCGAGATCAAATTTGGCAAAGGAATGAGTTGTAGGTAAAGTGCCAAATAGAGCTGCAAATCTATTAGTTTCTATTGCGCCCAAATCTCGAAATCGCATTCGAAAGGGGGGAACATACGGAGGTGACCAAGAGGCCAATGGAAATGGTTTGTTGTGCTCGAGTCATAATTGCGATTCTTTGTTACTTTCTGCGGATGCGCGGGCAGTATACGCGATTGGTGTAGAGTTGGGAAAAAAGACTGTGGTTCGTAAGGAGTGAGGCTGATGATTGAGGACACTTTTTGGGAAGTCGCGATGGGATTTTGGGAGTCGCGAATTGGGTCATGTGATTTAACTCATAAGTACCTGAACTTCGAGCTAATAGTCGGTTTCCCTTCCCCGTCGCTTCGCTAGGGGTCGGCGGAAGCAAGTGTCTCCCGCAAGCAAGTGTCTCCTGTAGCCGGGATTTCTCCGGCACATGTTCCCACACCAAAAATTGGCCTGTAAACGATGATTTATTATCTATATAGCTGCTCTTCAAAGTCTAGGAAGTCGGCATTTGCTCTTATTAAGTCTGTTGAGGCTATACTGTC